>JAPYYZ010004672.1:0-10766 GCA_030522705.1 Eretmocerus eremicus
CCCGATGATCATTGTCGCCTCCGTAGCTGTTCGATTGCCGGATAGAAAATAGGAGTCCTTTCCGCGATGATTATTGTCACCCTCGTAGCTGTTGGACTTCCGGACAGAGAATAAAAGTTTCCTGGTTCAGATTCAATTGTTGAGGTATTATTACAAATTATTGATCGACTATTATACCGTGGCTTCCCATATTCTTCACTCAGGAAAAGAGTGTTACTCTACGTTGTATGCAGGAGAGCTGGAGCCCAACGCTCCCTCATCGGCTAATATTGACCATTCGTTAGAGCCTGTTTCAGAGCCCGGTAATGAATCCAATCCACTTCTGAGACAAATTACGTACTCTCGCAGTACAGAACTACTCCCAAAATTATTTTCTTAGGTATGTCAAGAGTTATCACAGTCGCTCTTGATCCTCCCGATTGCGATCGGGGCATTTCCTAATGGAATCGTAACCCCTTGGATCGCGTCCTTGTCGACCTGTTCAAGGTCCGGCGAGAGAGGTCCATCCTCGAGAGCCTGCCTCAAGAAGTCGAATGCGAACGCATTTTCCCCGAAATATCTGCGCTGGCCCAAGGCCGAGGTCAGAACAGACGTAAACGACGCAAGAGGCGCTTTGTTCCCAAAATTTTCTTCCTCTGTTATCATTTCACTGGAAAATATTGGGCTGTAGCATCGCATAAACGGCCACGGAAAAGATATTATGTATCGTAAGCGTTCGGCTCACAGTTCATGAGAGATGTGCTCCGAGCGAACGGAAAGAGCGAAGACATGGTTACGAGCTGATCGGCGCGGTGAGCAGGGACCCACTCCGCTCGCTCGGATCTCATCTCTCCTTGGCTGCGGGCCAAACGCGTACGGTGTACCATATCCTTCTCCGCTGCCGCCGATGCGATGCTACAACCCAGTTAATGAAATTCCTCTGACTGGGATATAAAATGAGGAGATCACGTAGGGAATTTTGTTGAGATTCTTAGCAGCTCTACTACCTTGAACCTACGGGAAAGTCGAAACTCATTCTTGTTGGGGCAAATGCTCATCACAGAGAATATGAGAAATAACTCTGGTGGGGTCGTTTGTTACGGTATGCACCATCTCCAATAAGTTTTGTAAATATGGAAGAGCCATTATTGTCAAATTTTATGAACTAAAAATAATCATTTGGCATGTTTTCCTCCCGATAGGCGATCGGAATCGCGTTTCAGCACATGAAATGAACGCCGGAATATGCTTTCATCGGCCAATAGCGACCATCCATTAGAACCTGCTCCAGCTTTCGATTGCGTACCACTACTTCTCAGGCCAAGATCAATATCCGTGTCAGGTTAGGCTTCAACCAAATCTAATCGAGATCGAACCTGGTTATGGCAAACCGAGCAGTGAGACCTGTACTCGTTGAGAAGCCGGCAAGTCCCTTTACAATTCGAGGTGGATTTCCTTGTTGTATGAAAAAACTTCCATCAACATCCTTATCCTAGGGCACACCTTGGGTCGGATTCCGAATGCTCCCATAGCGATCGGGATCTCGAATGTGAAGGCGTCCAACCATGAACTAGAATACTATTGAACGCGAAGCAAATGTTCACTCACTAGATGATGGCTTCGAAAGCATTGCTCTAGTTGGAATGAGTCTCAAAAAATGGTCATTTCCAACCTACTTCTTTTTACATTGCCGCTTTTTATTCTATCAGGCAGTTATTTCCATCTTGCCAGAGAAATTGCCCTCCGATAAATGCAAGAGGTACCTCCCGATCAATTGGGAACTTGCCTGAAAAATGTCCTCGCAATTTATTGATACCTAAGGGTTCTCTAATCATTCAGAAGACAACTTACAGGAAAATTTCGGCCGTTGATCGCATCCGAGAGGAGATACTCGATGTTGAAATTCACGACAATCTGAATCTATCGAGCTCGCGCTGAAACAATCCGGTGAGCGTGACGTCACGAGTGTGCCTGCTCACTTGCGTTGCCCCGTAAACACGGCGCGCTTACACAATACATGCGTGCTTCTGGGCGCACCCGTGACGTCATCCGAGCTCGCTCGTTCTTGGAGCGTTTGAATCTCTCCAGAGCTCCGATGAACTCCAAAATTTTTTCTCGGAATCTCGACGTCGAAAAATGTCCGTGAAAAATATATTACTTGATAAATCGTACCTCTCCCATCCATTAAAGATGTTCTTGGATAACATGCGAAACGCCGATTATCTTTCGTCGCTCAATATTAACCATTCGTTAGGACCTGTTTTCAATTTCGTTAGTCAACCAACTATCCTTACAAACCAGGATGCATATTCATACAGTACGGAACGACTTCCAACATTATTCTTTTTCATCGGTTGATCACGGGTTATCCTAGGTATCTTCGACCACCTCGCTCTCGATAGGTATACTGCATCAGAACTTGTCCGGTACTAAACCAGGTGATTATTTGACTCGAAGGGAGTGCTTACTGATCGATTTATGGCTACTCGAATTTCCTAGTTCCGATGCGTTTGGTGGGATATTGTCCTTATCTGTTACATCCTTATATCATTGAGGCTTCTCAACCCATCCATGCAAAAATCAAATTGCGTCGCTTGCTGGATATCTCAAAATAAACGTCTTCCCCATGTCATTCTTGATTATTACGAGTTCGAAAAAAGGCCATCAACAATGCGAGATCACAGTGTCCGGGTCATCAAATCTTACTAAAAATTTTTTACGGACTCGTCCCTTCTAGAATATGAAGAATACAGAGTATTACTGTCAAATGGGCACACTGCTTGGAGCTAGAAAATCAACCCAACTGCCCATAACTATTGGTTGTCCATCCTCACAGTCTAGCTCATGAAATCTCACCCAGTGTATACTAGAATTAAACAAGATATGATCATGACGCTCCCATTACTTGGCGAGATTTTCGCTCTTAGCAACGAAAGGTACATTTTTCGACATGTAATTTTGGGCGTCATATGGAATAAATTCGATTTAAAAAAATCGTTGTGGATCGTCGGCTTCGCAATGAGCAAGTGTTGCCAAGTTACATAATTTGTCGATCGCTTTTGATTAATTAATAACATCCGCGCAATGAATGGAACCACCTAACCAAGTAACCCCCGACCCCCGCCCCATCAACGGACGATAGCAGTACAGCGAGATCGTACGTTTGGTAAGCGGTCCGATTTCAACTTTCCCGCAAATATGGGAACAAAACTGGACTTTGCATTAAACATGACTCGTCCACCGCTCCGTTAAACTTGTATCTTTATGAGTACGAACAAATCGATTGCAACAAACATCAGAGCTCATCGTAGCTAGGCCAAAGGCGACAAATCACGATAAACAATAAATTCATTTGTTCCGATGGCGTGACGATAAGTGGCTCCCGTCTCAGTCGATGAAAGCATTATATTTTTATTATATGCAATGATTATGGTGTTTACATTACATTCGTCGGAAATGTTCAGTGCCTCGAGTCAGTGAACAGTATTTACCAGAAGAGAGGCTTGTCCAATAACACAATCCACACTAATCACGTGAGAAACTTAATGGTTCGTTAGAACACGACGAGTATGTTCATGAAAGCAAATTTTCGCCCATCATGATGAAATATACAGAGGTCATTATGTAATAAGTTTGCACAAGCATGTAGTCGATCGATTACATATTCCCACGACTATCGTGGAGAGCCATCGTTGAATAAGAATATAACTCTCTATTCCCATGAAAACAGAATAATCGGTCCCTCGAATTCTTCACAAAACTAGACATATCTATTAATTTTTTACGATCGAAAGCCATGCAACTTGAATGATAATATCTACCAATTCTGTTTGAAACCAATATATCGAAAGTAGTAGGGTATCCAATTTTTTTGTCATTTTCCATCGATTCTATAATCAAAATATAAACATGCGCTGCCATCAGAATATTCAATAAATTTTTTTGGCCCATGGCGTGCAAATTAGGTGGCAGATCGCCTTTTGTAAATGAAGAATTTTCACTATTTTTCTGCATCAAAACATCAATTTCTCAAGTTTGACGCTACATGGAGCAATGCGGTTCAGCGCATTCGAAAGGCGAGACAAAATGCTACGGAAAATGTTTATGCCGAATACGTGTACAGTATTTACAGTCTATATATGACAGATTCCGCCACCCTCACTTGCCCAATTTTTTCCAAAAAATCGACGTGTGATGAGCTGCTCCCAATTCGACGAGATGAAACACAAAAACCAACTGAGGATTACTTTCTCCGGAAATAGCACATCATTCTGCCTCAAAATATGTATTTTAAATATATTTGGACAATTGGGGTTTTGAGAAAAATTGTGACAACCGCATTCCACGGAATCTCCGATATCTACACCCTGAATTGTTTAAACCAGATTCGGCGGAACGATTTTTCATAGCGTTTTTTTCACGTGTCAGGAGTGCCAAAGTGCATCGCTCTACCTAGCGTAAAACTCCAGATAAAGCTATTTTGGTGTAAACATGATAATAAAAATTTTGCATTTGAAGGGGGCGAGCGGTCAGCCAGTCTGCACGCGTTGGTCTAAAATAATTCTTCAATTACTTTACGCAAGCATAGAGATGCTGGGAAACAAGTCGGAGTAACAACTCCTTTTTATACCCAGTTTCCAAAGGCAGAATTGCTCTATATTCCGTTCATCATTTCCACAATATTATTGAATATTTATGTCACAAACTTCATCTACATTTATATCATGAAGGTGATAATTTTGAATGTCGCAGTGTAAAAATGATAACTACGCCAAGAAAAACTGTATTGGAGTAACAATTTTATTCTTTTCTCACCATCATTCGAGATCAATTACATGGCGGGGTGAGACCTGGCGAGGTGCGCAGCGAGATAGCTTTTTTTGTGTAGGTTTTCGAGCAATCAGCGCAATTGAAACCTTTGCTAGTGCAGATCCTTGCATGTTTTATGGGTTGATATCGTGTGAAGAAGACATTGCACAGCCTTTCGTGGTTCTTGTGTATCGTTTTATGCCCTTTCCCGCCGAATCATCTCTTGTAGTTTCCAATCTGGCTGCTTGCACCCCGCCATGCGCCCTTATCGATGCCTCTTGCGTGCACGTTACCTCGCACTGCCTGGACGGGACTGTTTGTGGCGCCCAGACCGTGCCCTGGCGAGGGTTCGTCCGGACCCCGTGAGGCAGCGTGTGCATGACTTTGCTCCGCTCCGCTGACCCTGCTCGCTACCAGCGTTGCCTCTCGAGCGGTTTTATCCGGCGCCCTCATATGCCCGGCCACGTACTCTGAAACAATAATAATCGATATGTAGCTCATGATTTAATAAGAATCATACTTCTGTGATCAGTTATTGCTTATTGGGATGCAGACTTCATGAAATCTTGGCTTCAAGAGTAATAATGAGAATATGAACAACGTCGATTATCATCATCTTCCTCTTTTTATCGATGAGTTCAATAATCAAGCAATCTTATTTCATAGATTTCACAACATGAAACAAGTTAAAAAATCATTGATTCAAAAGCACAACGTCCAACTGCAAATTTTCACTCATCAGTATTTATCGCTTGCAAAAGCTGTCAACACAGCATTCATGGTGAATTTCTGGTGAAACTTCAATGATACTGATTCACCGGGAAAAGTCATCCATCGGGATCCATCAACATATTCTCAAAATTTGATCTCAAAAATTCAGCAAATCCCACCCGAGGATTAACGATTCTTCGGAATTTTCATGAAATCAACACCTCTCAATTGGAATACTGGCTCACTTTGATGTACCAATGATGATGAATCAATCTCACCTGCGGTAGGTTGTGCGTGACCATGCCTGGCCGGGGCTCTCCGCGGCGTGTCGATCGTGGGCTTGCGAGGCAGCCTGTGTACCACTTCGCTCAGCTTGAGTGAAGCAGCTCGCGGGCAGGGCTGCCCTTCGAGATCCTGCGTCACGCAACCTTTTCTGCTCGGGCACGTTCACTAAACAATCCAATAATCATCGATATGCAGTACACGATAGACTTTCAATTCATTGGGACATTTTCCCAATTCCAAGTATGTTGGGGTCGTGGGATGCTTAAATGAGCTGTGACTCGGCGAGTGAAAGTTGACGAAAGTTTATTAATGAGACAAAAAGCTGCGAGAGCGAGAACGAACGTGCTCTCGCTTTGCAGTTGTACATAGTACTGCCAGTGGCGGAGGCGCGCAGGCTCACCCCGGCTCACCATCCATCATGACGGACGGATAGAGAGAGAGAGAGAGGAAGAACGGAGACGTCTATACTCTAACAAAGTATATTATCGTTTCTCGCTCATCGTTGGAATTGTCCTTCCAAGGAAAGGTACATAAAATTTTCTGCGCGTTCAAATGAGTCGAACCGCCGATCAGCGACAAACAAACAGGGCTTGATGGACCCGGAAACCTGGTATCTCACGCATTCGACCGATGTCCAATGAACAGGTGCAACAAGGAATGCAGATGCAACTCGGGAGGGACATGAGCAAGTACACAGGTTCTTGGTGCCTTATGAGCCCGTATGAACGATTTTGCCGACAAGCCCGAATATGATACTCTATCTTATTTTTTTTAATTTCAATATTTGATATACTCAGCCGGTCCAATTATTTCAAAAGTCATCTCAACCGTTGGTGGACAGGGGCTAAATAGCTACTTTCAAGTGTCATCCGAAACCTGTGTATTTGGGCGTTTTTCAACTCATCGACGCATCCAAAAGGATTGTCAGGCACATTGGAATATTAAGAGAAAAACGCGATGACTTAACACGGGCAGCTTTAATGAAAAAGTTAACTTACCCAGGTGGAGCAGGGTCTTCTCATGACGAGCAATCTGCTCGACCCTGATCTGGCAAACATCACACGTGGTTTCCTTCCGCGGTCTCCAGGTCGGGATGTTCAGTCCATGTGCTGACCGCAAATGCAGATTTGAGGCCTTTTGGCTCGTAAAGTCAACAATTTTGGAGCAAAGTGAGCAGTCATACACCTTTCGGTCGCTTCCAATGATCCTTGTCCTCCGAAGTCTGTTTGTCATGATCCTTGCTAACTTATTTCTTGGGCAAGGGCATGAGACGAAATGCTGTATAAAGTGCAAACAAAAATCGCTCGCGAAGTTCTGTGCCTCGGCGAAATTAGCTGTGACGTTCACGACCCCGTGGGGAACGTTCAATTTCAAAAATGCAACATCCATTGTATACTGCAAGAATGTTGTGTATGGAACCTTGTGACGTCTCAAGAACGAGGGTGTTAGAAAGAAATCCTTGTGGTCAACTGCGGATAGACAACATCCAG
The DNA here is from genome assembly GCA_030522705.1 of Eretmocerus eremicus. Classification (NCBI taxonomy): domain Eukaryota; kingdom Metazoa; phylum Arthropoda; class Insecta; order Hymenoptera; family Aphelinidae; genus Eretmocerus; species Eretmocerus eremicus. Next base: position 7,275 of record JAPYYZ010004672.1, read on the forward strand.
GGCCCAATTCTTTACCGATGGCAACGGTTAATGCTGGCGTGTCTGTGACTATAAGCGATGCCTTGCGAGGGTCTTCCTCTTCCTCTGCATTCAGATTGCAGAGCGATGTGTTTACTGATTCCAGGCCACTATCTTCGCGATGCATCTCGCTACGAGAACCAGCTTGTCCGATATAGTGGAAGGATGTGTTGATACCAGGCATGACACCGACATCCTGGTTTTTAAACACACTAATGTTGCTCTCCTTCATTATTGGATTCGATCCCAGTTCACTGATGAGCGTGCCCTTGAAATCAACATTGGAACAGTAGTGAGACTTTGCCCTCATCCGCGCTACTTCTTCGAAGATGTCGTCTATGCTCATGTCTCTCCACTGCTTCACAGGATTCATCTCCAATTCTGCAAGCAGTTCACAATTGCCCTGCATTTGGGCTTCTTTTTTAATGTGGTACATGTCGGGTTTATAACGAATGCACTTTAATAGTGTGCAGGGGATCTGAACCGGATTTTCGTCGAAACACTGACGCAATATTGCGTCGCGGTCCACCCGTAGGCCACATTTTTCCCGACAAGTACTTTGGCTGTCTGAGCGGCGTCATCATTTTGGGACGAAAACGCGCACCTTTCCAGGAATGCTGTGAGATCTTTGTTTTTATGATCGAAAAGTAAATGACCAGAGGACATTTTCGACTAGTATCTGTCTATATTGACACTCGAGCGTGAAAGGCAACCAATTGACCCGAACTGAACCTCACGTGTGTAGTTGAAGCTCTATCACTCAACTCTTCATATTGTTTCTCCGCATCACCGCTGGAAGGAAATGATGGAAATTAGCAAATCCAGTTGAGAGAGTCAACTTTCCTGCTCGGGTTTTCATAATGAAATACAATTTCTTGTCCGTTAACTCATGTGGAGCATCATGTCGCGGAGAACTCTTGTAATGAATATTTATGAAAATAATCATCGAAATCAATACAAATTATGAACTGTGGTGGTCACAATAAGTCATTGCGGAAAGCACCACAGCGGAATGCATCTACATCGCCCACAAGGCTGAATTTCCCAATGAGGAACGATTCCAGTTCATAGCCTCTTGATATCGATTTTTGATGGTGCTAGGCCTACAACCGCTGCACTCAATTCTCATAAACAGATTTTTATAAAAAAATTGAGAATTAGTCTTTCAAATTCTTCCAAAGGGTGATGAGCGTTGCTCTATGTGATATGAAGAGGAGCTTCAGATCAATGTTTCTTCATTGGCGAATATTAACCATTCATTAGAACCTGCTCCAGATTCCAATAGTGAACCAAGTATACTCCGAAAAAAACGTGCACAGTCATTCAAGACGGAACGACTTTCAACGTCATCTTTTTTCCTCTATCTATTGCAAGGTTTTGAGGGTCTTCTGGACGACCTCGATCTCAATAGCGATCTCGCGTTAGAACATGTCCGATACTCAACCAGGTGATTTTTCGACTATAAAGAAATGTTCACCAATCACGTTATGACTCCTTGAATTCCCTAGTTCTGTTGCGATCGTTGCCGTGTTGTTTCGACCTGTCGAATGTTCATAACACCGTGGTTCACCATCCTTTCCACGAGTAATCTGAATCGTAGTCTTCTTGCATGCTGAACATGTCAAAATGAACATCTTCCTCGAGTCAATATTGATCATTCGTTAGAACCTGCTCGAATGTTCAATATCAAACCAAATCTCCTTCTAAGGCGAGGTGCACTTCCACGCAGAACGGGCCAACTTCCGAAACTATTCATCATAGGGCCATTGAAACTCAATTGAAGTCACTCTAGATCTCTTTGATCTCGACGAGAGCTCATGCTGAGGGATACCTGATACTGAACCAGGTCATAACTAAACTCGAGGCACATGCATTCTCATCCCATAACTACTTTCAAAGTTTGAATGTGACTGTCAAGTCACAAATCATCGATTGTATATTATATCCCGCAACTCTCCATTCTTCCAAAAGGCGATGAGCGTTGCTCTATGTTATACGGAGAGGAGCTTCAGCTCAATGCTTCTTCATTGACGGATATCAACCATTCGTTAGAACCTGCCCCAGATTTCGATAGTGAACCAAATATACTTCAAGAAAAACGTGCACAGTCATTCGGCGCGGAACGACTTCCGACATATTTCCCCTTCCATCTATTGCATGGTTCTTAGGGTCTTCTTGACTACCTCAATTCAATAGCGATCTCGCATTAGAACATGTCCGATACTCAACCAGGTGATTCCTCGACTCAAAGGGATTATTCACTGATCACGTTATGGCTCCTTGAACTCTCTTGTTCTGTTGCGATCGTTGCCGTGTTGTTTCGATTTGTCAAATGTTCGTGACACCGTGATTCTCCATTCTTCCCATGAGTAATCTGAATCGTAGTTTGGTTGCATGCTTAACATGCCCAATTGAACGTCTTCCTCGATTCAATATTGACCATTCGTTAGAACCTGCTCGAATGTTCAATATCAAACCAAATCTACTTCTATGGCGGGGTGCATTCACACGCAGTACGCACCGACGTTCAAAACTATTCTCCATAGGTCTATGGAGACTCAATTGAAGTCACTCTAGATGTTTTCAATCGCGACGAAGAGCTCGAACTAAGGGATGCCTGATGCTGAACCAGGTCATTACTAAACTCGAGGCACATTTATTCTCATCCCATAATTACTTTCGTAGTTTGAATGTGACTTCCAAGTCACAAATCATCAATTGTATATTATATCACCGGAGTTCTCCATTCTTCCAAAAGGCCATGAACGTTGCTCCATGTTATTTGAAGAGGAGCTTCAGTTCGGTGCTTCTTCATGGACGAATATCAACCATTCGTTAGAACCTGCCCCAGATTTCGATAGTGGACCAAATATGCTTCGAAAAAAACGCGCACAGCCATCTAGTACGGAACGACTTCCAACGATATCTTTCCCCTTCCATCTATTGCATGGTTTTGAGGGTCTTCTGGACTACCTCGATTCAATAGCAATGTCGCATTAGAACATGTCCGATTACTGAACCAGGTGATTTTTCAACTCAGAAGAAATACTCACTATTGCCGTGTTGTTTCGATTTGTCAAATAATCATAACACCGTGATTTTCCGTTCTTCCCATGAGTTATCAGAATCGTAGTCTTCTCGCATGCTGAACATGTCCAAATGTACATCTTCCTCGAGTCAATATTGATCATTCGTTAGAACCTGCTCGAATGTTCAATATCAAACCAAATCTACTTCTGAGGTGACGTGCATTTCCCCGCAGAATGGATTAACTTCCAAAACTATTCTTCATAGGTCTATTGAGACTCAATTGAAGTCACTTTAAATTTCTTTGATCGCGACGGAAGCTCAAGCTGAGAAATGCCTGATACTAAGCCAGGTCATAACTAAACTCGAAGCACATGCGTTCTCATCCCATAACTACTTTCAAAGTTTGAATGTGACTGTCAAGTCACAAATCATCGATTGTACATT
>JAPYYZ010004673.1:0-13120 GCA_030522705.1 Eretmocerus eremicus
AGAGAGAGAGACTCGAAGACGACTCCGAGCAGCTGTACGCGGCGTAGGTTAGGTTGGAGCTTCCCCGAGGCTCTGCGACTCCAACAATGAAAGCTCCGCGAAGAGGATGTAGGTAGATTCTGGCGATCGTCCCGCTCCGGTGCGCTCCGACACGTTCTTTCTCTCTCGCGTTTGAGACGTGGACCAGGTAGAGTGGAAACGCAAGAAGTCTTCCACGGTTAATTCTTTGGTGCGCAATTACGTATGAAACCGTGAATTCGAGCTGCCGTCGCAATTTGAAGCTATTGTTGCTCCGTGCCATTCGGTCGACGCACAGAAGAAATGGGTATTCGCAATCTCGACCACCTTGGTACGGTTCCATGTGTCAACGAGATTGCCGTGTCCATCAGCTAAGGAGTACGTGTTACCAACTTTGATCACTGCCGTGGCCGTTACGCTAGACGAAAAGTATACCTTTTTTGAACCGAAAGAACCGCTGACTGTAATAATCTCGTTATTCATCTTAACAATTAGTGACAACAGTTTTCGAGCACTGATTCTGGATAACGTCGAACCTATGGATCGCGAAAGACAACAATCAGCTGAGCATCGGATCCTTCCTCTTTCATCAGCCTCCTCGGAATTGCAATTTTCCACGAAACACTTCCCCAATCTACGCGTTCCTTCCCATTCGTTTCATCCCTCTCTCCTCCAAACTACTCTTCCAACCCTTACCCAGTAAAGCTCCCTCAACTCTGCTGCAGACATCTCGAAGCTCGATCGATTCGACGTTTACGCGCAAAAGTATAAACAATCTCCATTGTATGGCACGCGGTCGGGCTGCTGCAGACATCTCGAAGCTCGATCGATTCGACGTTTACGCGCAAAAGTATAAACAATCTCCATTGTATGGCACGCGGTCGGGCGGTGTGCAACCGACAAGCTTCGTCTTGCAACGCGCCGATGAGCGCCGCGAATCGTCGTCCATCTCCTCCAAGTCCGTGTATCCCGCGTCAATCCAACTCTCTCGGTGTACCTCATTCTATTATCTATCTAATAGATGGTCGTGCATCATTTCGGTGCCGACTTAGCGCTGCAATTATCGCTAGCTCGCAAAAGAGAGACATCATAGGTGCACAGCGGTTGACCTTTACGCACTAAAAAACTCATCTCGATCCGACTGCCGTGTGGTGTCTGCTGCGTACGCGCCGTTTTCCCGTTACCGCCCGGCCGTAGTTTCCTTTCGCGTATATATCTGTAGGGCTTGAGTGTGTGACGAGCAGCGCTGTCGACGAGGCTCGTGAGCGCGACGAATCCCCGGGATACACCGAGGCACTTCGCTAAGGATCCTCCGCGTAGACCGAGACGGAAATACACGCAAGAGAGATTCTCTCATGGCCAAACCCACGTATATAAATATAATAATCACACGCGCGGAGACGACGACGACACCCATACACTCGAGCCAAAAGGTTAGTTTCGACGACGACGTTTTTCACATCGGCGAGCAGCGGACGTTGATATTGCGCGACGAAAGAGCCGCACTCCGCAGCTGCTCCTCTGCTGGGAGAGCACAGAAGGAGTTTGCTTCGTTCAAGTGTTGACCGTCCTGGTCGGTTGCGGAGCCTCGAGCGCCCGGAGGCAGCGAGGCGAGACCTGGTGCGTCGATTCGCGTGTCCGGCGTCAGCCGTGTGGGTCCAGCACGAGGTTAGGAGTGACTCTGCAGTTTGCAATAAAAGAACGAAAAATAGTGCGCGGGCGGATACCGGAGAGCGATGCGCGGATCGAACTCGCATTATAAATATCTCTCGAGCGAGTTTGCCTGCTCTTTGTTCGCGAGATAGGAGCTAGTGACGGAGGAGCCACAATGGCACGAGGAAGAGGCTAGCGCATGTTGCCGCTGCTGCGCCGTTGCACCCATAGGGAGACCTTATCGCCCTCACCATTCCCGTCTCTCTGCACCCAGCCTCCGTCTCCGATTGTCTTGGATGCTCTTGCATTTTAACGACGCATCTTACTGCACGACTTTCTCAGAGATGTTGGTGCTTGTGTTACTCATGAGAACGTCTTATCTCGAGCCATGTATCTGTTTTTTCTCTCTCTGATAAGGCCAATTTTTTCCAGGTCTTAACTTCTTGAAGAAAGCAAAGCCAACATGAAGATCGACAGAAGTCGACTGAAAAAGTGCACTTCGGAAGTGGTGAGTGACAATTGGTTAATGTTCAAGTTTGCATAAGTGAGTGTTTTTAGGGAAGCAGATTGTTGAGATTCAATCGTGTTACCTTGTTACAGCCAGCGGAGTGCCAAGCTTTGATTAATAAGCTGCGCTCATGCTCGCATACTGAACTGCTGGAGGAGTTGAAACAGATTGATGCTTGGACCTTTGGCAAGTGTGAACTGTTTCACTGGATTGATGTACTGGATCTCAGTGACAGTATTTTAGAAGAAGCAGCTGCCAAAAGCCCAGACAATCCATGGGAATTGGCTTGTGATCTTCCACAAAACAAAGAGGTATGTAATAGTGACATCCAATGCAATTATCACTTATATTATCTAGCATACTGATCTGCTATTATAATCCATGTTCCATTTTCAAACTTATCTGTGAAAACATGTTTCTTTTCAGGCAAAAGATCTACTACTATGGGTCCTTCACTTCACAACTCTACTTATAGAACATTCTTTTTCACGTCACCTTTACAACAGTATGGAACACCTCATAACTTTGCTGTCCAGTTGCGATATGCATGTAGTTCTTGGTGTTCTGAATCTCTTGTACATGTTTAGTAAAAGAAGTAATTTCATAACACGACTCAACAGTGATAAACGCCAAGCATTACTCACAAGACTCAACCACCTCGCGGAGGTGAGACTAGTTGTACTAGATATGATGTTTTTAATGTTAGGTTGATCATGTCATAACACCTACTTTAATTCTTATAGAGTTGGGGTGGAAAGGAAAATGGTTTCGGCCTGGCAGACTGCTGTAAAGAGCATCCAGAAAAAGTAATGAACAGAGTTGACACTCATTATTACATGTTTTGATGACTATGCCCACTGATGATGGCTGACTCTTGATAAATCTTCATTTCAGCCTTTCCCAGCTAGTGCAACAACCTTACATTTTGAATTTTATGCTGAGAATCCTTCATCCTTAGAAACGTCCAGTAGCACACCTGGTGGTAGCTCAAAAAAGACTGCTCAGACGAATCTTGTAACATATATTCACATCGAAAATGTAGATAAACGCGGTAAAACCCCTGCTCAGATCATGAACGATCTACTGAAAGTTTATAACGTACCTCAAGAACGTCAGGTATCATTTTGCTGCTTTTTAAATAATTGGTCAAGCTAATGAAGTTTCCCATTTAACCGTGATTTTGTTATCAATCTTCTTCAGATGGCTCTGCTAACACATATCAGGTTAGCTCACAGCTTTTCGGATTATCGGCGACGTTTGCAGTGTGTTCAAGCCCGGTTACAAGCTCTTTCCGTGCTTGTGTACAGTAATGCTCTGCAAGAAAATGCACACAGTCTTCTCCATGCTGGACTCTTGGAAGAGCTTGTAGAACTTCTTGAACTACCTTATCCACACCTCGTCGAGATACGAGCGGCAGCACTTCGAGCTTTGACTAGTATAATCCATCTAGATCGCAATCCACACCATCCCAAGTAAGCAACATGTTCCTTTCAATCTTCTATTTAAACTAATTGTAAGTGCATTGAAAATAATGACCAATCTTGATACAAATCTTCGTGTATCTTTCCCCAATCTTCCTTTATCATTTACTTGATTTGAACTTACTCTTCCTTCTCAAGGAAATCGGGTTCTCGATTAAACATGATAATCGACGTAACGGGAGCAAGTTCATATCACGGATTCCTACCAGTGCTGGTACGCACGTGCATATCAACATTGACATCGCCACAACCAGATGGACAATCGTTCCCTTTGCCATTGGCTACCGCACTCTTCAGTTTTCTCTATCACCTTGCTAGCTATGAAGCCGGCGGAGAGGCACTTGTTAGTTGTGGCATGATGGAGAGCTTGCTCAAAGTCATCAATTGGCCCGGAAAAGAATTGGAACACATCACTGTAAGCTCATCTGGAATTTCTTGATGAAGTTTTTTGCTATCATTCATGAAGAATCGATGATATCTAACACTGAAATTTTTTTTCCAGTTTGTAACAAGAGCTGTGAGAGTTATAGACTTGATTACAAATATAGACATGCAGGGTTTCCAAACTCACAATGGTTTGGCAAGTTTCATCAAACGGCTTGATATGGAAGTTAATATATGTCGAAAGGAACAACCCTTCGAAATTGAGCCGGAAATTGAAGCACCTGAAGCTCCCCAAGCTGCTGCAGTCGAAGCCGCCGCATCAAACAATGCATCGCCGAATGAAACGATGGATGACAAAGAAGAATCTTCGAATCCAATGGAGTTTTCGGAGGATGAGAACACGAGTACACCCAAGACAGAACTGAAAGCGCCAGAACAGCAAAATCCATCCCAGGCCAAGAACGTGAAAATCTGTCTGCCCCAACGAGCAGCGCTTCTCAAGTCGATGCTGAATTTCTTGAAAAAAGCTATCCAAGATCCCACATTCTCGGATAGCATACGGCACATCATGGAAGGAACTCTACCATCATCTCTCAAACACATCATCAGTAACTCTGAATATTATGGTCCGTCTTTGTTCTTGCTCGCTACCGACGTCGTAACAGTGTACGTGTTTCAAGAGCCTTCGCTTCTTTCAACCTTACAAGATAATGGACTGACAGACGTTGTACTCCACGCTCTTCTACAGAAAGATGTAAGTCGACCAATCTATCTCGTGTTCTTTCGACCCCCAAATCTAATTTCGGCTCTTGATCATGGACTACAACTAAAAATTGTTCTAGGTACCAGCAACGCGAGAAGTTCTTGGGTCATTACCAAATGTGTTCAGTGCTCTATGCTTGAACGCACGTGGTCTTGCGTCTTTCACGAGACGACGACCCTTCGAACGCATTTTCAAGGTTCTCCTATCTCCCACTTACTTATCGGCAATGCGTCGACGTCGCAGCGCTGATCCTATCGGAGACACTGCCTCAAATCTTGGCAACGCCATGGATGAGCTGATGCGCCACCAGCCAAGCCTCAAAGCCGACGCAATGGCTGCAATTGTCAAACTACTGCAAGAGCTCTGCGTTCTCGGATGTGATCCACGTTACGTATGTTTTCGAGCTGCTAACAAAACTGAAAACTCTTCATCGCACTCTGGCTCTTCTAATGGTCGTCAATCAAACAACCAGTCGGTTGGAGTGGGCGTTGGTGATGCTGGAGGCAGCTCTGGACCGGGAGGTGGAAGTAGCAGCGATGAAGAAGAAGAAGATGAGGAAGAGGCAAGCACAAGCTCTCACCCACACAGAGAAGAGCAGCCCTCGCCATCTCCAGCTCAACCAGGCCCTCCGCCTCAACCGAGAGAAAAGACGCCTATCGCTCTTGTTGATTACATACACAATGTCATGAAGTTTGTCGATGCAATACTTAGCAACAACTCAACAGACGACCATTGCAGAGAGTTTGTTGCACAGAAGGGCCTTGTTCCACTCATGTCAATATTAGGCTTGCCTAATCTGCCTGTAGACTACCCAGTGGCTCAGGCAGCGCAAGCCGTTGCGTCCGTCTGCAAAAGTATTCTCGTAAGTTGAGAACACCAAGTTTATGGATAATTGATCTCTGTTTGGATATTGGATTTCATTAAGCACCGGTTCTTTTATTTCAGAATCTATCACACGAACCTCTTGTCCTGAAGACTGGACTGCAGCAACTCAATGAAGTCTTGAATCTCCTGAAACCGCTTCACAATCACATGGACTCCCCTGGTGGCTCAGTGCTCTTACACGAGTTGGCTTCGGCTCCTAATCTTGAGACTGCGTTCACTAGTGACAAAGCAACACCTCTATTGCATGCTATGAATGCTGCTCACGGCTATGTGGTCATGTTCGTTCACGTTTGTCGCACTGGACAATCAGAAATTCGGAACTTGTCAATGAATCATTGGGGCTCCGAAGCAGGCCTAGCAGTTCTAAAGGGTCTATCTGAATTGTACATGTCACTCGTATGGGAGAGCACTCTATTGTTGGCTCTTTGCAGCGATGACAGCATACCACCCGGTTGTGATTTCGGAAAAGAGGACATGGAAAAGCTTATGCCTCCAGAATTGAAGGTGAGTTGAGATTCAAAGCACCCCATTTCAACTTTGAGATGTCAAACGTGCAATGTTCTACCTTAATCGCTATATGCGCTTGTTTCGTCTCGTGTTCTCACAAAACGCGCCCCTATGCTCGAAACTTTGAGATCCAAAATGAGTCATTCAAACGAGGCTTTTCCTCATTTCTCCTTGGCAACGGTTATGAAGTGAGTATTGTAACTGACTCAATGGATGGTATTACAGAATGATGGAGAATCGCCAACATGGTCAGCAGCTGCTGCATCTGCAGACATGAGCAGCAACGGAATGACCACAGCCATGGAAGCTTTGAGCACCGATCCCTCACCCGTCTCTATGGAAGTTGATGAGAGCAAGCCGAGTACCAGCACTGGTGCTACTGGTGGTACTCCACCGAGCACCAACACCGGAAGAGCTTCTCCTAGCACCCATCAGCTCAAATACATCAAACCGCTTTTGGGAGCCTCGTCTCGGCTCGGACGGGCCTTGGCTGAACTCTTTGGTCTCCTTGTCAAATTGTGTATGGGCTCCCCAGGCAGACAGCGTCGAGGGCAACAAGCACCGCTCATACCGGCTCTGCCATCACAAGCCGCGCGTAGTGTTGCCACTGCCTTGAATTGTCTTTTAATGCGTGGCTTGTCACACGACAAACTGCCTCCGTCTCCCGTGCCTAAATTTAAGCTGACTTTCCTTATATGCTCGGTCGGATTCACATCGCCCATGTTGTTTGATGAAAAGAGGCACCCCTATCATTTGATGCTTCAGAAGTTCGTCAAATTAGGTGGTCAGAATGCATTCTTTGCGTAAGTTTTAAGCATCTCCTAATTTTTTCAACTTTTGAGTTACCAGTTCTGAAATAATAGTTCTATGCCTGTCTGTTGCAGAACCTTCCGATGGGCTTTGTCTGCGGGAGGCCAGTTCGATTTGTCTGAAGGCTTGGAACACCCAGATCTTCCTGACAGAACCGGAGAATTCTTGGATGGTTGGTTAATGCTGTTGGAAAAGATGGTCAACCCCAAAGCTATCTTGGAATCTCCACATGTCGTGTCATCTAAGTGCACGGGAATCTATAAGACACTCGAACCCTTCGATCCGGTCAAATATCTTATTGACATTCACAAGGTACTTGAATTCTATATTCTCGTACTTTCGATTGACATTATTTTCACAATTCGCCTTTTCTTATTTGTAGAAAGCGTTCGAGGCAGTGATGCTGATGTGGGGCAAGAAACCATTGAAAAATTATGGGCCTCGTATGACCGAATCAATCTTGTCGATCTTGAGACATATCCTGCAAGGTGAAAAAATCATCAAGGAAAAAACTGAGAAGAATGAAGGAGGTGATGCCGCAAATACTTCCGCAAGTGCAACTTCCGGGCGAGCTGGTGTGCCAGCAGAACGCCGTGAAGAGCCTGAAGCCGATGTGAACCCAGAACATCTTCGACAGCTCATGGATATGGGATTCAGCCGAGCCCACTGCATAGAAGCTTTGCTCCACACTCTGACAGTTGAACAGGCTACGGACTATCTTCTCACCAACCCTGCCACTCTCCGACGAGCGGTAAGAAATTTCTTTAGAAACGCTTGTTCTATCTAATTTCAAGAATAATTTCTTCCTGAAATGTTTACTGTAAATGCACAATCATTGCCAGTGTACCTTTGTTGCAATAGTTCCTATCTTATTACAGGAGATTCCTGTCGGTGATGCGAACGGGCAAGGCCTCATAATGGATTTGGAAATGGGCGACGAAGATCAAATCATGCAAGCAATTGCAATGTCACTGGACGAGTCGGAGCCGCCGAAACCAGTTGAAGAGCCAATCCGCGAGACGAGTAAGACCATAGATGAGTTCACGCAAACTGCACTGGAGCAGTGTCTCAATCTCCTGGACATGGTTCCCGACTCAGTCTACAGAATATGCGATCTTCTCGTCACGATAACCAAGCGCAACGGAAATGAGTGGCGTGACAACATGCTCAAACAGTTGATAAAGGAGATCGCGGACCTCGTCGACTTCTTGCGCAATGTGGCCGAATCGCAAGACGAGGACGCGGGTACCCGGCTTGTTGAGTCTGAGGAGGCAACAAAGGTCGCTGGTCGCATTTACCTCTACACGCTCTTCTTCGAAAGCACATTCTTAGAGATGCGCGTGCCCTGTGGCCAGATGATAGAACAGTGTGGTATCCTCGATAAACTGGTAGGACTCCTGGTTGTATCTGAAAGCAAGCTCACAAGCATCAAGAATCGTACTGTTCCCACCACTCCACAGCCAAAAGACACTAAAGAGAATGTGGCAGCTCAAATTTCAGCCAAGAGTACACCCAAGTGGCTTGCTCCTCTCCTGCTACTCATTGATAGGATTGAGAAGGTGTCTGTGTTGACGCAGCGTAAAGAACTGATGCACAAAGTCACGAATCGCACGTGGAAATGGTTCGATCTCAGCTCCGGCAAGTGGACGCCTTACTCAGCGGCCAACAACCGCACCATCAATGATGCTTACTGGGCTGGCGAACCGACTGTTCGTATCAACTGCAGTAGGAGGAGGTACTTGATAACTTTCTCGTGCATGACGCAAGTGAACGAAGACAGTGACAATCGTCGACCCATAAGCATGGGCTTCAAGACAACCGTGTCTCCCACTAGTGATACATCTACCACTTCGGCAACGGCTACAGCCACGACTACCACAACAACAACGGCGACCGCAACAGCTGAGCCAAGTCAAACGATAGTGCCAGTGGAGTCCACAGAGGCAGCCGCGTCAGCGGTACCAGAAGCTGTGGCTGCTGCAGTAGCAACAGCACCGGAAGCAGTGCCAGTAGCCAATGCAGAAAGCGACAATATGGAAACCGAAGACAGCAGTGCACAGACTACTATCACCAACAGCGAAGAAGATACCAGGAACACCGTAATCCAAGGCCTTGATCCGAACGTCACGCCGAGCATCATTCGTGCCTGTGTCAGTCTCCTGGCCATACCCGTGGACCGCGATGCCCTACACGCAGTGATGAAAGTTTGCCTGCGACTGACGCGCGAGTACAAACTAGCAGAGGTCTTTGCCCGCGAGGGTGGCATCAAAATCCTGCTCGACATGACCCAAGCCAGCAGCTTCATCGGCTGCACGACTCTGAGCACGCTGTTGATCAGGCACACTCTCGAGGAGCCCTTGACCCTCAACGCCGCGATGGAGAAAGTAGTGCGGTCGCGTACGGTGGCCAACATTCCACCGGCCTACAAAGAGATCCTGTTCATGTCGCGCCAGATCAGTAGCGCAGTCTGTCGAGCTCCCGAGGTCTACAGGCAAGTCTGCGAGAAGATTCTCAGGGTCGACGTGAGCGTGCTGAAGCGCGACGACGTCGACAACCGTCTCATCGTCAAGTCGCTGCCCGCTACAAATACCACTGCTCAACCAATGGTCGAAGAGACTTCCATCAATGTGGTCCACGAACTCCTCAATGCCCTGATCAAGCCTCTGCCAGCAGTCTCTGAGGAGCCCTCGTCGTCGTCAACGCCGACCGCGACCAGCCCAGAGAAGAAGAACAGTACAAATTCGACAGCTACGAGCAACAGCGTCGCTTCGAGTGTCGCCTCGTCGTCCAGGAGGGACAATCTACTGAGAAACGGTACTGCCGGTGACGCTCTCGACGACGACGACCAGGTATCGCAGATAATACCTCTGAAGATGTACGCAGACGGCACCAACAACAAAGTCGAGCCGGAAGAAGCCAAGAAGCCTCTGATTTCAAAATCCGCGGTCATCAAGATACTCGCAGAGTCCGTTCGCTCGTACACCGCGATCGCCAACATAATCGCCGAGTACACTTACCGATCTGGACAGAGCGAGATGATCCAGGAGGACACATCGGCGCTGGCCTTCATTCTCGATCGGCTGCTGCCTATCCTTCCCGAGAACTCTAGCGACAGACAGCTGAGCAACACAGCGCGAACTCTTCTCTCTTCCATCGCTTCTTGCAATCACTCGCCAGATGCTCAGACTGCACTCGTCACCGAGGTCAAGGCGGCTCTCACGAGGACTCTTGCCATACCCGAGAGCTCGGAAAAGCATGCTCAGTTGCAACTGCTGATCGGTTTGATATCCACGATGATTGATAGCTGCCCGCCAACTCCGCATCAGCCTTTGCGCGCGTCACTGAAGATTCATCAGTACACCAACGTCAACTTCATTGTGCGCGTCATGCTGAAGAAGGGAATTGTGACGGATCTCGCCAAAATTCCACACAGCCTAGATCTGTCGAGTCCAAATATGGCTGGCACGATTAATGCAGCTCTCAAGCCTCTAGAAACCTTGTCTAGGATCATCAATCAGCCTATGCCTGGAGCGGTTAATAACAAATTCCCAAAGCCGAAGTCGAGAAATGCGCAAGAAGAGCCCGCTGGCGAACAAACTGGCACGAGTACGTCCGAGGCTACCAATGCCGTCGGCGAGGAGACGAACGAAGATGCCGAGAATACGGAACACGATATTTCTGTCAACGCAGAGAGCTTGGAACCAACTTCGGAGAGCCAACAACACGAAGAAGGTGACGTAGCAGCCCTCGAGGATATCATGGACCAGCTCCTGGAAAGGTGAGAACCCTCAATATCCTTCTGACGCGAATTGCGTTAATACTGGCTCATAAGGCAATGTTTCTTGGCAATTAATGAACATTTGTTTTTCGTTGAGTCAGAATTATCGCGATACCCCCACAAGCTCGTTGGGTTTTTTGTCCAGTTTCGATAATCAAGTAGTGTATTGTTTTCCAGAGACAGATCGGCCGTGGCGGAAGAGCCCACTTCTCGTCCACATCGGCCGATGGATATTGAGGACGAGAGTCTCAACATGCGCGATGGCGAAGGCGATTTCGATCCTACTCGTGATACAACAGTGAGTATGGTGTTTTGTTTCGATCAAATTTTCCCCCCTGCATTTTCGTATAGGCTTCTAGAAAGATAATCACTTAGACCTCATTCTCGCAGGAGGATTTGATGAGTTCGGACTCAGATTCCGACAGCAATCCATCAGACGATAATGAGGACGACGTCCAAGATGATGACGATGAAGAGGAAGAGGAGGATGACGCCGAAGACAACGAAGAAGAAGAGGAGGAAGAGGAAGAGTCCTCCAACTATGAAGACGATGGTCTGCAATTTTACGAAGATGTCGGCGAAGGCGTTTTCCGCATGTTGCCATCTTCTGATCGCGACGGAGGCAACGTCGTCATGATCCAGCATAGTTTGGACAATCAAGACTTGAACGCAGCAGTCCCTGCTACTGGCAGACAAAGTTTGCCTTGGAGCACTAACTTCCCTATCTCCGTTGAATTCTTCCGGCAACCGGCCTCCATATCCGATAATGATGGCCTCGGCTCTCATCCCATGCTTGTCGCTCAGAGTCTCGACAGTGCAAACAATCGATCTACGAGAGCTCCAAGACGAAGCCGATTCCAACTGCAGTTATCAAATCCACGTCACGCCAACCCCCCGGTCATTTTACAGCGGTGAGTTGATTTTCCAAATTCGTTGAGTAAATTACCGCATGATTCCTAAAGACCATTGAGAGATTCTTTGGGGCGCATTCGAATATACTTATTCCGTTTTTTTACAGACTGTTGGGACCAGCGGCTCAATCTCTACCCCTAGCAGCCAGTCAAATTTTAGCGACTTCCTTCAGAGATACTCGGGTAGTTGTCATGGATAACGGGCTTGGAATCATGACCAACAATGACGACGATCACTTGGACCTGGTTGATACATCAGGTTACCTGTTTGGTCCAAGCTTAGCAGCAACTCTCAACAACATACCAACATCTCTACATTGGTGGATTGAGGAAAGCAGATTACTCGATGGCGATTCTCAACCCGATTGTTGCGTTGGTTAGTATTTTTGATTGAAGATTTGTACCTTGGGAACAGATTCCGCGTTTTCAGAATGGACATTAGTTATTGACGATTCAATTTTTATTCCGCCAGGTGTTGTCGCCAGGTTGATTCCGGGACTTGAGAAGTACAGAAATGCCGAGTTAGCTGAGCGAAGAGAGAAACACAAGAAGCAACAAGCCGCTGAGAAAGAAGCCGAAAAGAACAAAGAAGCCAAAGGTGGCACAAGTGCAAGTACTGCCGAAAGTGAGTAAATTCCCTCCGCCGTTGTTATGCATTTCATGACCCTTACGATCAATTTTATTACATATTTAATTCGTGTAGATGACGCGCCTAATACACCACCGGTTGAGGAACAGCGAGCTGTTGCATCAACATCAGAAAGGGATGATTCAAGGCAGTTGATTGCAGCTGTTGAGGCTGTAGTGGAAGCGGTCCGGCAAGAACTGAATACACAGGAAGAAATTATCGGTAAGATCTCTTTAATCAACTTTTCCCCTAGAAGCAACAATTGAATCAAATTGACTCTTCAATCTCAATTCTCAATCCTTGTGCTTTTTGAACTCCAGGTGAAATGGAAGTCACAGTCCAAGATGAAGATTCACGACCACCTCCACCTCAAGAAGAGCAAGCAAATGAGAGCCGCGAATCTCGAGCCAATGCTTTGAGCGCTGCAACGGAGTTTGCTGAAAGCCTAGTCGATTCTGTACTCAGTGCCTCCACTGCCGAA
This sequence comes from Eretmocerus eremicus, assembly GCA_030522705.1. Lineage (NCBI taxonomy): Eukaryota > Metazoa > Arthropoda > Insecta > Hymenoptera > Aphelinidae > Eretmocerus > Eretmocerus eremicus. The sequence goes on from JAPYYZ010004673.1 coordinate 12,808, forward strand.
GCGTCTAGAATTCAAAGTATGTCAATTTTGATATTTAGCTATAGTTCCCATTCTTTAGAGATCTTAAACTTTATTTACTCGATTATTTTAGATCTGATTCTTTCTCTGGGACAATCTGAACGAGCTGCCGGGAATTCATCAACAAATGAGAACTCTGATGTTTGGACCCCTGCAGAGCTAGTTGACTTCAGTCAAAGTTCCAGCAATGATTTGTCCCGAGACAATAGTGTTCCAATTGATTGGATCCGAAGATTATTAACAGACGACAATATTGAAGCGAACAGTGAAAGAAAGTAAGCAAAATATCATTGCC
>JAPYYZ010004674.1:0-16111 GCA_030522705.1 Eretmocerus eremicus
GATCCAACTCGACTTTATAGTCGGATGATAATTTCAGTCTCGTTTTGTTTCTATCCAAGTTGGAGTTCCCGATTATGTCGTCAGCCGAATGAGACTTCTTCTCATTCCCCTCGCTTCTGCAAGAGCATGAATTATGCGACGATAAGATATCGATGGAGCAAAAAATGATTAACGAATGCCGTCCAAGAGTGGGAGTAACGTATTCATTCGAAATATTTGAAAATTTGTGAAGCTTCTGAACTGACAGTTAGTTGAATAGTATATGAGTCATTCTGGAGCAAGGTGAACATTTCGAAAAAGGTCGAATTTAAAAATTTGCCCGGATATTTCTCCTTGTAATCGGCCTCAAAGTTCGGTGTTTTTGAAAAAACGTCAAATTTCAAACGGCTGTAGCTCTAAGGGCAAATAAGATATTGAGACGTTTGAGGTCGCAAATGAGAGGTGTATTCAGGTCCTGTAAAAATGTTCCCGACAGAATTTTCACTAGGATGCGTCTACGAGGAGTTATTACGCCTACAAAGATAGAGTAAAATCGCAATTTTCACACTCTTTAACGGGCCCTTGGGCCCTATAGGGTCAAATTTTCCCCACGAGTCAAATTTTTTCTTGAATATATAGGTTATGACAAAGAAAATGCGCCAAGCTGGGTTCAAAAAGATGCATTCCCGTCAGAGTTAGAATTTTTTGAAAATAGCCAAAAAATGGCCAAAAATGTACCTTATAAAATTCATGGGGCCCACCGGTGGGCCCGAAAGATTTTGAAAAAAATTTTTTCAACTGTATCTTGAAAGTACTAACGAAGGAAAAATATTCAGGCAAATTTTAAAATTCGACCTTCTTTCACCTGTTGAAATGATCACCTTGCTCCAGAATGACTCATATATATATGGTATAAGTACGTATGTAGCATGAGTATTAGAATTTGGATTCGTTTCTGGATCACGAGAATAACTCTCGAACATCATTATGATCTGTAGCTTTGAGCAACTGAGGTTCCACAATTGAACTTTTGCCGACAAAATACTGGTTCTTTGCAACTCCGAATATGAAATTTCGGAGGACTTTTTGTCTTTATCTCATCATTTTCCTCTCCCATAACATGCATGGCTCGTTTTGATCCATTTCGATTGGTAATCCAAGGTATGCGAGGAAATCTCAGAAACTATTGATATTCGCTGTTACACTGGCATTAAATGAACTACAACTGAGAAATCGGAGTCTAGTGGTATTTCCTTCAGTTGACCCTGTCAAAATTACCAATTTTAAGATCGGCTTGTGAATGTCAAGAGCCACTAAGGTAGATTCTCCACGAGTGAAAACCAAGAAATCGAGAAATCGACGTGTTATACGGACGGGCTCTTTGAATTCTAGCAATCTGTATGAATCTTCAAACTTGTTCTCCCTTGTGATAAAATTTTTTTCCTCGAATGGAGTGATACGTAGTTCGATGTACCGAGGCGTGGAGGATCGTGAAAGGTGTTTAATATTTGGCAACATACCTTAAAAGCATGTCATGGCTTTGTACAATGAGCTACATTTCTCTGTACTAAAAAAAAAATGAATCTCATGATCACGGAGAAGAAGTCTAAGGGATTATAGAGTCTGCTGCCAAGTGTTATCGTAAAGGGAGACTGATAGATCTCAAAAGTGACATTGTTAATTGGAAAATTTTCGGAGATTTCCCCATACATCGAAAAACGGAGCAATGGCATTGTAAAGATGAGTCATTCACCCTTACGTCGTGAGACGGATGATCATCTACTTTCGACGGCTTGCAATCTCATTGGGGAATAACCATGTGCAGACTAGGGCTGGGGAAACCTCTGGGGAGCGATTATACAAGATTTAAACTGCTGGGGAATATCAAGTGAAGGGATTCGTACGAAAAACTTGGTACCTACGTTCCAAAAGTCCCGAGATAGTTTCTGGGAAATATCTGACTGTATTTCTTGGGATTTACATGTTTCACACTGTGATTGACTTCTCAGCGTAAGCCCCTCGCAGCCAGCACGATCAAAACTCGACAGGGGGTGAATTTGACGTCATTATTCCAAGATTGGATGAGAACCGGAATTGTCATTTTTCAATGGCATCAACTCAATACCGCCCAGTTTATGATTGGATTGAGCCGATGGAAAAATTTGATAAAGTACTTATCATTGTGAAAGCACGTGATCGTAATATGATAGCCTTTGAAAAATTCCAGAATGTCATTCAGGCATACTCTAGGCTGGAAATATATGGGTAATTTGGCCGGAACACACGAATTGTGAGCCTAAAATTCGAACAGGTCAAGATTTGACCCAAAAGTGACTTATCCAAACATATAGTTGAAATCTGGCCCCTCGGGAATGTTTTCTGATCTATCTGACATTCAAAAACATTTCTCTGACGGGTATGACTTTTCCTCAACTCTTGGCAAAAATTTCAGCAATCTATCATATGTTTTTACCGTATATCCATAGGACATGGAACACTAAAGACATTCTGAGTACGTATGTTGGGCCGGGGGTTTGAGACTTATTTGCACTCTTAGGAATATTGTGAAATGGTCGATATAGTGCCATTCATTAGGTTCTTATGCTAGACCGAGCCTAATTGGACATTTTGATTGCCTTTTGAGGGCATGAGGCTTACAAATTCCGGTAAAATCATCCAGATGAACTTATTTCGGACATCTCATTTGAGTACTTCCCATTAAATTATCTGATACTCAAGCAAAGAACTCCTCTCATCGACGATAAAAAATCGAACATTCTCAGGAATCTGACGATCATGACTCGTTAATTCGTCACAATAGTGGAGTAGAGGAAGAATCCACAGAGTTATTGTCAACGCTGGTGACATCACTCCCACGGCAGACCATTTTGATGGATTTGATAAGAATTCACTCAAAAATACCATTTAGTCATCACACGTCATCATTAAAGAAATTTAGAACAGTAATCATTGAAGAAGATTATTCTGGATTTTTCCGGCACCTCGTGAAATCTAGAGATAAGGTCGTATATGGGTCATCTGATCTCAACTTCTCGGAAATTCGTTAGCAGTCAATGAATAATACTCTTATGAGTATGAGATGTTATCTAATTGATGAAACTGAATAGGAATTGATTTTGCGCGTCATTAACAAGGAATCCTAAAATAGATTCCGAGAGCAGTATCGCAAAATCAATCTGTTCCAAGGAATGGAATGTCAATCCGATAAGTCCCTTGGATCTGGATATATAGAGATTTGATTGTTGGTGCGCCACACAAGACTTTGAGCGAAATGTTACCTGACTAAAAACTCACGAGAAGAAAACTTGAGCGCAGTCGTGAGCATGACTCTTATCTGGCAGCTTGTTTCAATTCTTGTGGCTTGTACCTCTCCAATCACGACGATCAGATATGAATCCAGCATCTTTGGTCGTGAACGATATGGCATTCAGAAATCACCGAAAGAATCTCACGATCTCATCATTGGACAAAGACAAGAAAGTGACCAGTTCATGTACCATGCCGATGTGTGCAAACCATGGAAATGGTTCAAAGTGATTGTAGTGGAGGAAACATTCAGTGTTGATGACAAAGATAACATCACATTAGTCAGAGTATTGGACAAATTTACTGACGGTCATGGAGCATATCCCGAGCTGATTAGCGGTGGTCCAGGTTACAGCAATGTCACCATCAAATTCACGAGTCAGAAGGGGTACGGCATCGATTTCTTGGTTGAAATGTATGCTTTGGTGCAAAGTGGAGTTGAGTAGAGTCAGTGATCAGCTTCACTCATTTGAATTACAGACAATGAGTTGATCACGTTGAGCAACAACCGAATGTTCCAATTCTGATTCGATCTACGTTTGTGTAAATGAATAAAGTTGGATCAAAAGTATCCATGGTTTATTCAACAAAACTGGTTATCTTCATTACTGCTGGGTTCCTTCAAATATTTTTCTGTTTTTCCCCGTTATATAAATCCATCTCATACTAGACAAGTGATATTGAGGAAGAAACGTCAATTCACCTCCATTATCCATTTCATCTGGTGCGTCGCATCAAGACTGTATCTTTGTACATGGATCAACTAAATAATATAGTGTCCCCATATGTTATAATGTTTACTGCTCGTCCCTTTGTCTCGTTCCCATTTCAAGTTTTCAGTGAATTTCTCTTGAGATGTGAGCCAGATGAGTCGAACCAGCCTTGATTTCTATTTTTGAAAGGAAGTAAAGTTTACTTTTCCACTTTTAATTGGAAGAATGATTGAGTCTTTAAATCCGGTAACTAGCTAAGCTCCTTCATCTTTTCATTTCAATCTTGATCATTTACAACAGAGCAATGCATCCAGAAACCAAGGAATGACCTCGTGAATAACTCTCAGAGTTGGAGCGTATTACGGAAAAGATATATTTTTTGATTACGAGTTTTGTAATCTGATTTGAAAACATGGCATGAGCTTTTGAACGGATTCTTCTCACTCTCCACAACTGGACTCCATTATTGCATTGCATTATGCAACACTTCGAAAATTGATTCACCTTCCTGTCATTAAAAAATCTGAAGAAAACTGCTTGACTCTATAGTGTAATATTCAGTTGTGATCTAGAGAATCCATGTTTCGCACGATCGGAAGTTCTCAGAATTCCAAGCTGAGCGGGGGAAAACATCTGAGATAATAAAAGAGTTTAGTCTCTCAATCGGGAAAGCTTCTTTTCCCCAATTGCAATATGTGAAATTCCATATTCTATTTTATCGGCGCCTGATTAGTTGGGATTGACTCTGGGTAAATTTGGTCGCGAAGGAAAGGCGCCCGCGCTCAGATTCAATCGCCCAATTCAGCGACTATCAAACTGCGCGAACTCAGTTCGTAATAGTGCACATATCTATTGCAGGGATACTATGATGCGAGACGATTGTTTCCAGAGCTTGCCGATAGTTCAAAATTTGGGAACCGATAAATGCGATTTCGAAAGGAAATAATCAGGTCAGAATCAGTTAAGATGATTATATCGATATTCACTCATTTGGAGGCCCTGATGGTTCATTGATATCGGACAATTATTATCCATGAAATTAAAGAGAAATTTCGATCGTGAATGGATATTCATGGCTATATTCATCAGATACAACTAGACATTGATACCAAGATTTTGTATACGAATTCTGTCCAGGAAAATCTTGAAAATTCGTTCAGAATTTGGATTTTCCAGTAGATGATTCGTACCAGTATCGTAAGATCTTCCAGAGCGTAACAAACCATTCTAAATGTTAATATATTGAATTGATGAACGATGGAATCGGTATTCACAGATAGTATATCTGATAATTAATAATACCTTCACATAGATTAAATTGGTAAGTTTTCAGAGCTAGCGTCACTCAAGCTATCAGTTAATCACGCTGACCACTGGTAATGCGTCATGATCTAATAATGGAAGTATTCGAATTGATAACATCGAAAACGACGAATATCTCCTAATTGAATCCATGCTCGAGCTAATTATTTTTTTGGGGACGTTCCCCCTCAAAAAGATCGTCGAGAGCTTGAAAAATCAATCCCATTACAAAATTTCGCATATTCGTATTTGTGCTGAACCATTGAGTTGAGTTGCCTGTCTGTTTGATTCAAAATCCATGAGAATAATGCTCACAAATTTATGTGGGAATTGTTCAATTAGAGATGTTGGAGGTGATAATTTAAAATGTTTCGTGTCCTGAATGAAATAACGAAGTCTCGTCATCCTGAAAATATGATGAGATACAAATCATTTGGGCGATCTCGAGAAAAAATGAGCTCCCCTCCCCTAGTGACCGGTTTGGGAGAATCTGTTTTGAGGAGAGGCTTCTGAAGGTATCGAGAATAATCATCTGTAGAGTCTCAGATTCAATTTCCGATGAGCAGTTCTTTTTCAATACATATTGTCGTTAATCCCAATTCGTTTCCACGGGTCTCGTGGTGGAAATCGTGTCGATCCGATCGTTATTGAAAAACCGAGAACCAGCCTACGAGCACAAGATATGATCATCATCTGTGTATGTCCGGCTCACATCAACTAGGGGCTATGGGAGAGGGTCAGATTTGAAATCTTCACATGTATCTTCACGCGATCGTCGGACTTTGTTAACAATGATTAGTACAGCACGATTGGATCACCTGATTACGGCAAGGATTCGGGCACCATGTTGTATTGCGCAAGTTATACGCCTGAATTAATTTACAAAAACACCAAAAAAGAGACATGATGGGTGAGTTCGATTGTTTCGTGAGCGGCTGTCTACGGATTACAAAGAAGAGATCCTGACAATGTTTGTCCACCCTTGCCCTCCCTTGTAAGATTTTTCAATGCTTTCGCTGCAACGTTAGAGATGATGGTATTTCTCTCGCGCTGCAAGAACGTGCCAAAGTTGATCCGTCTTTCATATCAACAAATTTCTTCACAAAAAAACGTTCCTTTGTACCCACAAGGCAGTTCGGCTTGTAATCAAACAACTCGGATTCATAGGAAAGATCGCTAATTATGGATCGCCCAAGCAACTTTGCGCGATGCTTTTTATCACACACCATACTTAGACAGTAAATGGAAACGTCTAATTGCTCCGATTTCGGTGGAATTCGTTAAACAGCAGACTTCCCTCTGATTACCAAAACTCCAATTCACCATATCTTTTTATGAGCTCCACCACAATGAATCAGTAAAGGGAATTATCGTATCAAATAGAACAAAGTTCACCTTATTCCATCCTCTCAAAACTCTTTTCATCTCGTGAATGGTCCTGAAGAGAAAATTGACTGCAGAAGAGTATAGTTGCGAGGGTTCAAATATTTTGAGCACTTGAGGACGCAGTGTGATTATCCTATAATTGACGCATATCAGCCTGAGGAAAGGGAACGACCATTTCGTTGGAAATGAGAATGTAGTGGGGAGGAAATACCACACCATCAGACAAATCGAGAGCAAGGCTGATTTTCAAGGAACGATGAGGAGAGTATTTGAATTGTTGTTATACCCACCAGGAGCAACACGAATGAGTTTCGAGCGATCCATTAGTATACACTGGATCAAGTATTTATGCCGTCGCGAGGGCTCTTTGCAAGAGCTAGGGTTGTATCATATGGGTCCATTCATGAATAATTGGGAAAGGGCAGCTCTTCCAAATTTAATGCATCTATGTGCTCGGAGCTGCACATATACGATGCACATAGATCAGACAAGGGAGGGATTTTCGTCGAGGAAATTGATCAGCTCACAGTCTTTTGGAACGGACTGGAAAGAAAGATAGAAGTTCCGTAGGAAATTGATCAAATCTTTCCCTGGTCCCCGGGTCATTTTCTAATGATGTCACTCCACGTTGAGTATTCACACGTACACTAGCATGATATGATTGTCTCAATACGAAAATTCGTAATATTAATGGAATGCTTATGATTCATGAATGTTGCACGAGATTGGAAACAGAAATTCGATTCAATGGGACGTAACCTTCGTATTCGTACGCTTTCATTTTCCTTATTTTCGGGACTGACCATAAACTCGCAACAATTATGACCTGTTTCTCTAGCTAGAATGATCTTCATGATTAGTTTTCCATTACAAATGTATATGAAACTGAAATTGGAGTCATTTTGATTCAATCTATAGTCAGAAAGATTTTAAATCACTGAACATGGTCATATTACTGTGCAACTGGTTTAAAACGCAATTGGACAGGTTTTGGAGAAAAGGACGATATTTCCCTTAGCTCTGGGATCTTTCCAAGATTTAGAATGGAATACTGACAGGAAAGGAGATCTCCGACAGCCTGGGAAAATTACGTCTTTGCAATCTTGCTAGAATTTTTATAGTTATCTATAAAAGCCTTCATGTTTCATCCAGTAATCTGTTCTGAACATGGAAAGATTTCGATTTTGTTGGAATCATTAGATAGATTTCAAAATAAATATGTACCCTATGAGGTGAAGCGTTATGCTCTGCTACACAGTTTCAGAACTTATTCCCATAGGCAGAACCTCGAGATTACGGTATCATCGGATTTGACAAAACAGGTTGAATGGGATCAATAATTTATTAAATTATTTTTCTCACAGAATTCAGCAGTTCAACGATATTTGTTAATCTTTTAACTCATTCTTGAAGATTGCGTGGCACTGCAACAGTATTCAATAACGTGTTTTGGCGTAGATTTCCACGTTGAATTTGATCCCATGGCTCTTTTGACTGACCCAGCTAAGACTGATCCAGCTATTGCCTGGGCCTCCGCTTACGTATCTCGGATAAGCACCTGTGCCATCGGCTTTGGTGTCCAGAACTCTCACTTGGGTGATATTTTCACTGGCGCCAACATTGAACGTCTTGTTCAATGTGACTGTGCTCAGCCACTTTGATGGTTTGTACACGTACTCGTGGTACACAAGTCGGTCTCCGTATTGTCTTCCGCCAATAATGAGGTCGTGCACCTTATCCGTGGAGACCTTAATGACACTTGGATGAGAGCTGGCGATGGCAATAACCAGAGCCAAAGCCAAGAGAGAGAATCTGACTGTGGCCATGTTCACTGATACTTTTTCAAACGGAAGAAGGTAACGGATAGAATGAATGAGAGACTCTGAGGTGACAAGTTGGTAGGAATTGCATTTATAAGTGAATTGAGGAGGTGTGGTATCGTCTTGGCTCATCCGACGTAGGAGTTGGAATTGGCTTGGACAACGCAAGATAGCTATCTCAAGAGCATCGTCATAATGTCGAGATAAGCGCTGATAAAGTCGAAAATGATTCACAGGTGTCATCCGGCGATGATGCGACATTTATCTGATTTTTCCTCTGATATACTTGAGAATCTGTGTTTTTTGATGCTGCAGGGAGAATCGTGGTGAGGTTACCAGACTATGACATAGAATGAGACTAACAAGTAGAAGACCAACCTTGTGGATCACGGATTTGGCCAAAACTCTGGGAATCATCTCGTCTCGATGAGGAATGAAGATATCCCAGAGGGCTTAGACCAATAGGCCTTCTGTTCCAAGATACAGCTGTGAACATTAGCATTGGCCATATAGGCACGTGTTAAAAATTCATACGTATAGGTATACCCGCAATGCTAATGACCCTGGCTGTATCTCCGAACAGCGGGCCTATTGGTCTAGGTCCTCTGAGATATCTTCATTTCTCACCGAAACAAGATGATTCCCAGAGTTTTGGCCAAATCCGTGATCCACAAGGTTGGTCCTCTACTTGTGAGAGGAAGTTTGATTATCTTATTGTGGTTAAGTATTCTCTCGTTTTTCTCCAAGCTGATATCTTAGAAAATGCTATGTTATAATTGGTTAATACATTTCCTCATTCACGAGGGCCCATGCATCTCGGCCTTTTTAACACGAGTCTAATAGTTTCGTACACGAAACACATCTCGAGTGACGAATAAATTGGTATAGAATGGCAGGCATCCCTTCGTATTCGTGGACTTTTTATCCGCGTTCTACTGCCTGACTTCTTTGCGATCATAACCTTGAATGAAATAATCGTTGTTACAACTTCGATTTTCTTTGATTTTCATTCAATCACTCACTATTACCTCCATGGTAGAAAATATCCCTCAATTTACCGTCCTTCTCGAAGTTTGTAAGCCAGATAGCTATACAAGATTGAATCATAGGCACTGTGAATCATGGAAGAGGCGAAAAATTTTCAATATCAGAATTGGATTCCTCCTGTATGCTTTCATAAACCTGATTGATATTTTTACTCAGATAAATTCGCTCTAATGAGTTTCCTAAGAATTCACAGTAGGGTTTTGGAAAAATTTGGTGCCGTGAACAAACACGAACGGCTGATCGTTCTACAGTTCAAATCATGGAAGACGAGGCCATGATCACCCGAATTTTTCAACGTTCAGTGTGAACCCGAGATGTTGCTCCATGCCTAAATCAAATGTACAAAGATGGAATTAAGTGAGCTAGACAATCGCAGGAGACAAGTTCCTTCGCGAAGATATAACAGCTGGAATCGAGAGACGACGTATTACATAGCTACTCACACATAAAAAATAATAAATTCAACATGAATGCACGGAAATCCTGCTTTTTTCTCGAGGCCGTGACGCATGACGTAACCCCTTTGTCGCCACGAGTGCAGTGTCAATCTATTCGCGGTTTTCGTATTCGGAGTACTTGGATGTTACATATGTCCACGAAATAGTGGGAAGAGGAATTGTGCATACATCTCCCTTTTCAGACTCCTTATAGGCACTCGCTGCGCTCGTGCGCTAGTTCACGCCGTACCAAAATGTGGCATTTTGCCCCTTGTATTGTAATAAACCATCCTATCCACTCCCAATTTACTTTTTCTAAAAAACATAACTTGGTTCTTACGTACTTTCAGTAGACGCATAGGGACTATACATATTCAACGTTATACATAGAACCGACCTCAAGAGTTCACGTGAAAATCCCCGTGGAGATTCCACGTGAAATTCGCTGTGGATTGCACGTGACTTCCTTGTGGGAGATCCCAAAAAAGTTCCAAAAATACCAAGTGAAATTTTTTCGTGCTATAGAATATCGCATGAAACTCCGTTTTGAGGGGTAGTTTTGGTACCAAAGTTACCCCTACCCATGGTCCTTTGTACAAAACTACCCGAAACGAGCGGTGTCATAAAAAACTATGATGATACTCCCCGTCCGCACGCGGTTTCATACAATCTCAAGTGAAAAACCAATGACTTGTGAATGAATTTTATATAGCTTATCAATATCTTGTTTTGAGACAGAAATGGACATGGCTTGACAAGTCATTGACAAGATATTCACAACGTATTGTTTTATTGTTCAGAAATGACAATTTTGAGTCTCTCATTCAATTGAAGGTAGCAAATCTCCACCGTCGAGCTCGAATGATCGCCGGCGAGCGATTTAAGCAGAAACGTCTGGCTCGGATTTTGGCAGGAATAGTCCCGCGAAAATTCTCGAGCACTCTAGTGCAGGACACATTCATGGGAGATTTTTAGTCATCTCTCAAAAAGTCTGGGTGAGAGTTTGGTGGACTCAGCCAGACTCGCTCAAAGACTAGAATCGAGATTCCCCGTCTCCCTCTCGCGAGATCGTATGATGTTGGCGCTTAGCCGGGTAATCCCGCAGAATGGCCGGCATCTGATCAATATTTCTTTACCATCAGCGCTGGTCGCGACATCGATCGGAGAATTCATTTTTGCGCCCTAGAAAGCCTCAACCATGTAACAATATTTACTTGAACGCGCATTCTCAGTTCCCCGGACGTAAGGCCCATCGCGAAGGAGAATCATCTTACACGAGCGACGAGAGCAGCACTTTTTTATCGCTTAATTCTATAGTGAAAGCTCAATCTCATTTGGATTGAGCGTGAGCGATGGGAATTGCGGTGCGCCGCTTTTTCATCAAAGTCAGAATTTGAGGACACGCGGAGGATCCATCCCATGGATGCATATCAAGATCCCAGCCAAGAAGAAAAAACGAATTATCGGGTTTGAGGAATTTCAATTCATGTAGATTACTTTTCTTCGCAGGCAGGCCTTACTCTCATAAATGTTGTGCTAACAATTGATTGGATCGTGAGACAGATTTTGTTGTTTTCTACCTAAGATCTCGAGCAGATTGTGAAATTTGCTTGTGCGCTGTCAGTGTAGCAACACGTGCAAACACATGCAAACATCTATCAACTCGATTTCTCTCGTCTCTTACGATGAACTTGTTGAACAAGCAACAATTTATTAGCGAAATATTTATGAGAGTAAGACCTGCCTGCAAAGAAAAGTAATCGTCACGAATTGGAATTTCTCAAATCCGATAATTCGTTTTTTCTTCTTGGCTGGTATCTTGATATGTATCCATCGGACGGGTCTTTCGCGTAACCTCAAATTCCAAATTTGATGGGAAATCGGTGCACCGCATTTTCCATCTCTCACGCTCAATCCAAATGAGATTGAGCTTTCACTATAGAATGAAGCGATAAAAAAGTGCTGCTCTCGTTGCTCGTGAAAGATAATTCTCCTTCGCAATGGGCCTTTCATTCGGGGAACTGGAAACGCGCATTCAAGTAAGTATTGTTCCACGATTAAGGCTTTCTAGAGCGCATAAATCATGTCTCCGACTGATGTCGAAACCAGCGTTCATAGTAAAGAAATATTGATGAGATGCCGGCCATTCTGCGGGATTACCCGGCTAAGCGTCAATATCATACGACCTCGCGAAAATCAAACGGGGAATCCCGATTCTAGTCTCCGAGCGAGTCTGTCTGAGTCCACCAGACTCTCGCCCAGACTTTTTGAGAGATGACTGAGAATCTGTTTGCAACCCAATGAGTCAGAATTCGCTAAATGTGAGTTTTCTCAACATCACCGTAAGGTCATGGTCTCAAAACAAATTCCAATCGATAGCTCACGTGACACCCTTCAGAATGGCTTTTTGCAGAAGTCGATCTACAAAATAGAACCGTAGAAATACGCCCTGGGAGGGACGTCGACTTTTTCTCGGGCTGACGCATTCGATACCTTGCTTTCCTTCCTATCTCGAAACAGCTATATCTCCGAATTCTCATTATTGATCTATTCTGCAGAGAGCCATTCTGAGTGAAATTGTTCCAGCTATCAAATGAGATTAGTTTCGAGACCAGATATTCAAGATGATGCCCAGAAAACGAATGTATCGAATCTCAACTAAAGTAGTCACTAATTATGATTCACGGAGTAAGGTTGTTTGCCCGTGCGTGTGGATTCTCAACATGTATGAACATCAGAAACAATAGTCCATTCAACGCCCTGAACAATGCGACCTCCCGGGTGTCAACTGATGCAGTAGAACCGGAGGTAGACCCGTTTGAAGTTTGGAAAAGTCGGCGGGCCCCTCTGGGCTCACGGCTTTGGTACCTTGGACTTTTTCTACCTTGTCCCGTTTGAACGAAAATCAGATTATAGAATGTAGATCTGCTCCAAAAAACGAAACCCCACGGAAAACAACAAAAATGGAGGTAGTTCTAAAATTCATATATCTGGCACATAGCCGAAACACAGTCCAAAATTTCTCCTGCTCATTCGAAACACCTTGGAGAACGAGTGTGGGAACTTTCAAATCAATTTGTGGCGTTAGTAAAATTTGGCAAGCTGGTCAAATTGGGTATTTCCCCAAACTTTAATCGTCCATTTCCACCATTTTAAAATGAACATGGAGAAAATTAAGGTAGAAAACCCTCGCTAAATTCCTGGGAATGGAATGAGACTCCTTGAAGAACTTTCTTCCACGGGTTTGGTGAAATAGTACATTGTGTAACGAGTGAGGAATAGTTGCCAATTGCGCACGAGGGCGCAGCCCTCGTGCGCAATCGGCAACTTAACCTCGCGCGTTGCACACTCTACTTTTTATCACAAGGGGCGAGGAATCTCCCATAGTAATGATTCGCAATATGCAACTTTCCGCAAGCCTAATCCGTGGCGCTATTGGGCACATTCCGAGCCCGCGTGATAAAAAAAATGTTGGGACGTGTTTTCTAACGTCACCCTGAAGTTTTGAGTTTTCCCAAAAATGCTCTATTCCGAACCACTATAGTCCATAGACAAAACACGTTGGAGGCATCTATAAGGACGTAAATTGAAGGGCTTCTTAAGACTTTCGAAACTTTTTTTTCCAAAATTTGATTATCTTCTTAACCGACCACTTCGGTCAGTGCGTCGGGGACTAACCTCGACAGATCTCCCAGTCCCCCTGAGGAGCCAGATCTGTCAAGGAATGGCGAAACGCACTAACATCTAGCGTAGAATCAAATTTTTCCACATGTTTCTCATCTCACCTTCGTNCTTTCGATGCATCCTCGCAACCCATACGAGGCTCGGAGGGTACACACGTCGAAGTGGAGTGATCCATCTTCGACGTGTGTCAAATCCAGCAAACTAGCTCAGAAAAATTGGCGAAATCAGCCGATATAACTTGACTCGCAAAGGCCGATCATATATATTTAATGATTTGATTATCTTCTGTCTCGGTGAAGCTAGAGCGTCTCGAAGATGACCCGAAATCACAAAGAATTTGCTTCTCTTAATTGCGTTGTCTGGGCCACTAGATTTGATGAAACCAGAATGGGAAATTGTTTTACCAGAAGTACAGATCCTGACAAGAAAGATGAACCCAGGCACGTGGAAGAAGGTCAAAGTGGCCGGGAGCTATGAATTCTGCAAAATAGGCTCAAAAAGGGCCAAAATTGGGCTTTCTTGGGGCTTCTAAATTACCGCGGAAGTGGAAAAATTCTGAAAAAATTTTCTGTATACTTTTTTTTTCATAATATTCACCAAAAAAAAAAATCGGAATTCTTTCCAGACTTCCCTGATTATGGTTTGTCCGGCTTGCTCCGGAATCCCCCATATTAATGACTCATGTATTGTCGCATGCTCATATAGACGGTGAGGTAAACTTCGACCACTGAATCAAGTCAGCATTGGGAAGAATGGAATACTTCATTAGAGCCATGATACGAGAGAATACTCTGTACATACGTCCCATCAAGGGGGCTCACTATTTGAAACTCTCATACATCGAATTTTCCGACACTCTGCATACTCGAGGTCTCCGTTGTTTCAGGAACCCTTTAATTTTCTAAGAATTCCTCACTGTCTGGGAGTCAAGTTATTGTTATATTATTGGTCGAAATTTTGAAGTTGAGATGGGAAAGATAGAGAGTCGATCTTCTCTTTCAAACATTCATCTGAAAAAAGGCAGCCGTGTTGATCTTTTGGAGATGAATAACTTCGCTACATGCCGCGAAAGTAGGCCATTTTATCTGATAGATATTGAATTCTATTCAAACGGCGTTGAGATCATTCCGGTGGCAATGCTACAGATGGCTTGCGGGATCTCAATAAGTTTGCTTGTGAAATTGAATCCGGATTGATCATTCCATTTTGGAGGTATAGTTCATTCAAAATCAGGTGTCGAATCAGTTTCTCTTATAACTTTTTTTTTCTCGCTGAGTAGCCCACCTTAATCCCCCTGCTCCAGAGTTATTAAATCTCAATCATAAGATTGCATTGCATCCTGTATTTTGTTATCTCCTCCATCACAGCCTCTGCATGCAGAGTAAGATTTTTCATGCTAGTGCCATTTCAAAGCTCTATGGATGAACTGTTGATGCCTGCTCGGTATACGCTCGAGGATCCATTCAAAACATATTCCATTGTTTTTATGACAGATTTTCAATTCCTAGCCCCAACACCTTGGAGCCAAAGATTACTTCTCTCAAGTAGGAGGCTCCATCTTCCTCGACAGCATGATATTTTTACAAACAACTGTTCTTCTCATCTACAAATCATTGTATACTTACGTAAGTCCTCTTTCTTTGCTCGTTGAGGCCGCCGTGGCCTAGTGGATAAGGTCCTGGTCTCCCACGCGGGAGGCCGGGGTTCGAGTCCCGGCCGGCACCACTGAGAAATTTTCTCATGTGCTTTTTACGGCGGTCTCGGTGGTTCGGAACCACCTTAAACTGTAGGTCCCCCTCACCGAGGTGAAATCGGTAGTTGACGCTGCTGACGCGCTGGTTGAGCGTAAGTCAACCCCACGCACATGGGTGCCGTCTGGATGAAGCTCTAAAGAGCAGGTGCCGAGACGTAAAACTAAGAGATTAAGTTACAATCGCTCGTGATCATGCCCCCCCCCCCTCACACATTTCTTCACGCGCCCCGTTTGTTTGGCGTGGCGAAAGGACGGCCAGGAGATGCATACAACGCGAATGACAGGCAAAATTCTATTGCTGAGTCACGACTCTTCTGCATCTCTATGAGCTCGGAGATCGCTCGATTGAGGAATTTTTTGAGACTCTTGAGGGGCTGGTAAGTCTCGGCGAGACCCACTCATATCTGTCACTCTGCCGCGCAAAACAAACGTATGTCCCCGTGAAATAACTACGCTACTCATATTTCACTGACTAGCTGCCAATTTCATCACCAATGCTCCAGTATAAACGAATGCATAGCTTCATGATACGTCGAGGTTGTGCTCGAATTGGCCTCATGCATCTTTTTTGATCCCCTAAACAAAAGGTATGGCAAATTGGAGCAAATTCAGCAGAATAAGGTGCAATTTGAGAAAAAATTCTCAAAATTCTTTTTCAACTTG
>JAPYYZ010004675.1:0-10343 GCA_030522705.1 Eretmocerus eremicus
TCGGGCAAGAGCCGGGAGAGCTGCCATCGCGAGCGGCGAGAAAAGAGAGCGGGCCTTATTTCATCCGCTGAATCGAGCGCGCGATCGGCTCCGACACCCTCTCGCCCTCTCGTGCGCGATGAGCCATCCGCCGCAGCTCCGGCCGATAGAGAGTGCTTTATAAAGCGAGCTCGAGATTCACCCGAGGGAACACAGCCGTCTTCGTTTACTGCAAGGTGTGACGGCACCGGTGGAAATTCGAAGCGCGATTGGCTAGCGTCCGCGACGATGCTCGTTAGGCCGCGCTGACTCCGCTCGAGTGCCCGACGTCGCAAGCTCTCCAAGTATCTCCTGAAATCCCAACTTGTCCTAAGCTCGTGACGCGATGGAGCTTGGGTTTGCTCTTTGTCGGTCTTTGAAGTACTCACCGATACGTACCTGATTGACTGACGGTGCAAAATAACATTCGTAAATGCAACTGAAGAGGGCACGAGCTTGCGAAAAAAATGACTGAAATGACTGAATAAGTTCGATAGCCGAGAACGCAGGAAATGCTTTGGATTCAGCGTTCTCATCGAGCAAAGTTTCTCCGCGCTGCACAGTTACACTCATCCAACTGTAGTAAGATACACGTGTATAGGACCTCGGATGAGGATTGAATCGCGCTTCCCTGCACCGTTTCCTGCTCGGGAGCTTGCGTTCTTCCTCCTCGACCGAGCTCTTGCTGCCACTGCCGAGCCAACTGACCGCACCGGGCGTCAATCGCGCGCTCACGTCCGAGCAGCCGCAGGAATGCCTCGAAAAACACTCTCTTCGCCGGCCGAGCGTCGAACCGAACGCCTCCGCTTGCTACTGCTGCTGCAAGCTCGGCCGGCAGCTTGCACGTTGCAGTATAGCGCGCCGCTCGCGCTCCCTTTCTCTTTGCGGCTCACTGCATCGCCTCTTGCCCCCCTTTCTCCTGTTTCGATTCCTTTACTCTCGACTCGGCTGTATCCGACTGTATCTGCGAAAATGCGAGAGGAAAGTCTTGTTTCTGATGCGATCGAACCAATGCGGCAGCCCCTCCTCGGCCTCCACCGCATCGCAAGGAAAATCTCGCTCTCGATTTCTTAACTGATGTGCGCAGCGCTCCTCTGCCCTATTTCGCTACTCTGATCCTCTCAAGCATCAGAATAAAACTTTGAGCATTATCACGCTCGAGCTGATGCCTCTTATTGTTAGTATTCTCGAGGAAGAAACGATGATAAGGAGCTGGTACATTGGGAGCAATTATCTCGGGTCAACACTGTAATGCAACAGTTGTTATGTAACATAAAGAGAAGAATGAATCATCAGCATCTTTGTTTTCGGCGATTAATTAACCTTAAATATTAAATATTGACCTGTTTAAAAGTTATCTGCATTTGCTACTCTCTCTTCTCTTTTCCGCTTTATTCTGTATATACTCATCAGCGAAAGTGTTTGACCCGATTGTTCATCCAAAGTGAACAACAAATGGTAGTCAATCACCCAATTTTGACCGAAAACACCTGTAAGCTTTCTCGAATTTCAGATTTGACATCAAAAGCTTACTCGACTTGCTACTGTCTCCGAACAAAGTTTTGGAATTCAATCAACGATCCCGTCTTCTGGCAAACAGTTATCATAATCTCGAAGAGTAAGTTCACTGACTCCACCTTTGATTGGAATAATAAACTCTTCTTGAAAACACGATGCTTAGAAGTCTACTATCTCCGGGTAAATCAGCGAGAACCACCGAACTTTCGGTTGAAAGTGATTGAATCTGCACTGATTGGTCCCAGTGCATACGCGCTAATTCTTTCAGTGGGCTCATTGCAGATTCCAAGGATTTACGTTGATTTTTCCGGTGCGCCCACCGAAACTCCAGTGACTCGCGTGACGCAGAGAAGTCATCGCAACTGAAATTTCAGTGGGCTCACTGATACTTCAGTGAGACATCCTCAAAACATTTTTCGCTACAAGAGTGTGAACTGAAGAACATGAGAAGTAACCAATCGGGTTTTCTTCTTCTCTCGCTTTGATTTGGCATGAGCCAGCGTTGAACACATCTCACTATCCTCAGTAAGAATTTAAAATTTCACCAGGAAAGTTTCCAAGAACATTGACTAGTACATATCCACTGACGTGCCCAGGTAGACAACTGAAACTTCAGTGACCGGGGCAAGTCCTAGTCACCGGAGTCATTAAGGTTTCAGCGGGTTTCATGGAAAAATCAGTGTGCATCCACCGACATTTTCAATGAGCTTACTGAAGAAACCAGTATCTATAAGCAATGGGACCAATTAGTTCCGATTCAACCACTTTCAACAGGACGTTCAATGGTTTTCACTGATTCACACGGAGAGAGTAGACTTGAGAAGGGGGAAAGGCAAGACTAGACGCGATCTAGAATTTTTTCAATATCTATAACCTCCGATAAAATAGTATGGTGTCTTACATTTTTCATCGAAGACAATTCAACCTTTACATTCGAGAGTTAAGGTGACAGTAAAACATTCTCGACTAATTCCATTAGTCGCTTCGAATGAGACCAAGTTTTTCAAATTACTTTCGTCGAAAAAATTGCTCCGTCACTCGCTGAAAGCCTTGATTCTGTGTAATTTCCTCTACTTTCAAAATTATCAGCTGGTTATTTGACTTACGCGAACTTCTGACGAAAAATGTCCAAAGCATCCTCTTCATATCTGGTCAGTTGTCATATAACTAACACTTCTAATTCCGAAATTGTTATTTATAATTTTCTCAAGTTCTGCAATGACCTAAAATATTTTCTTTGCCCGAGC
Source organism: Eretmocerus eremicus (assembly GCA_030522705.1). Lineage (NCBI taxonomy): Eukaryota > Metazoa > Arthropoda > Insecta > Hymenoptera > Aphelinidae > Eretmocerus > Eretmocerus eremicus. Next base: position 2,784 of record JAPYYZ010004675.1, read on the forward strand.
GCAGTGTAAATTGATTACTTGAGGGACCCGATTTCGCTCTCACTCTGTACCTCATTAGCGTGAGCTCCGGCGAGTTTTCGCTCGCAAGAGCGTCTTAATCCAATTATCATAGCCTCGGGTGACTTCGATTGATGTTTCCTTTTTGTAGATTGGAATGCTTTGGAGCGACGACAGAATATCTCATATAGTCTCTGTTAAGTTTTTCATTCTAGCAGGTATTTATGGAATATGACTGGAAAAAAAAACTCTCGGTGACTCGCATTAAGATTTTGACAGTAAATGTGATGGGATTCGGAGATAAAAACAGATTCTGATATTAAATTCATTTCATTTCTCCCATTCAAAGGGAGAACATTGCTTATACTCATGTAAATCGTTTAATTACATTTGGATCGCGATCGCTTTATCAGACATGCGGGATGCAAATTCAATGAGACCGACCCAAATTGGAGATATTGGCGTTAAAGAGAGCGATTTGCTCGAATGGCTGGATCGCAACTCGAGTCTCCTGCGCCTTGACAAAATGCGAGCTCTGTCGCGGTGCTGCGGCGTCGGAACGAAAGGGGAGAAAATCGCGACTTCCGAGGAGGGTCAGCCACGACAAATGCTGTGAATGCACAATGGCAAATGAGAAAAGGATGCGGGGGGCGGGGGTAACACGGTATGCAGTGCGAGTCAACGGGCTGGCTATTTATACGCGCCCGCGTGACAGAAAAGCGTCGCGCTCGGAGCAATGCCTGGCTCCCGGCTGGACTCTGGCGCTGCCGCAACCACCCACTGCAGCCACCCGCAACAGCAGCAGCAGCAGCAGTCGCGCTCGAAAACGGCTCCGAGAGAGGAAGCGAGGCGCCGGAGCGATTATTCAACGCGAGTCGCTCTGCCCTTGCTCCGTCGGGGTGTACTTGTCGAGGCGCGAGAGCGAGTGCAGCTCTGCACGAGAGAGGCACCGAGTCGCGAGCCCCACGCTCTTACACGGCTAATTCCACGAGTGGCTGTATTATCATGAGAATGACGCTCGTCGCTCTCGGCCGCGCGCGACGTCACGACTTTCTACCCTGTTTTGTATGATAATGCCCCCTCGCTGTACTGCGGAGTCTTATCTCGTTCGATAAACGAATGGACGAGCTCGCGCTTGGGCGCGAGCTTTGAGAATTGACCGGAGCGATTTCGCGTTGACCGCGCGCTCCTCTGAAGGATTTTGAAAATTGGCGCCACGCTCGTGCAGCGGTGATCGAGCGTCCTCGCCGGTCCTCGCCGTCGCGCGTGCTCTGCAGCCAGATTTTAATTAATCTCTTCATTTTCCCGGGGAATTTTTGCACTCGACTGGGAGAGTTGGGAATGCGACGAGTGCGAGAGGAGAGAGACTGCAGGCAGCGCGCCGGACTGTCGGAATTCAAATTTTCGAACGCCCGCTCGCGAGCGGGAATAATTGATCGAGTGCTTTTGCCGGGCTCGCTCATTTTTCCGAGGGCAGGCGCGATCGATGCAAACGTCCGCGAGATATGTTCGAGCTGGCCACTGACACGCGTCGAGATTCCATTAATTTATTAAAACTCGCCGCCCGCACTAATTACCGCAGCACGCGTTCGAATGCGGCCGCGTCTTTCTTTGAAAAATCGCTTGAATATTCATTCGTGGTGGCGCGTGTTGTAGAGCACACAATGCATCGCACGTTACGGATATCGCTGTGGCCGCGTTGCCAAGATATCCGGGCAAAAGCTCACGCGTGAAAAAGCGAAGATAATTTTATGAGCGCGACCCCTATACTGTTCTCGCTACTGTAATGGACCAGTCGGATTGTGTACGTGTATCGTGGACACTTTGGTTGACGAAATCGTATGTTGGTGGGAAGAGAGGGAGCCACGATACCGGCTGTGTGCGCAATGCAAAACGATATTCAGATTTTTATCGGGCCTCGCACTCAGGCGAATTGACAATGATTAATAGAAATTGTTGGTACACGACGGGGTCTGCGAATGCTTCATTCGTATAGCCATTTTTAGGCCATTTTGGGTTATCGCGAACATATCTAAAAGTGAGGGGGAAAACCGATACTTGCTCTCCAGTTCCATCAGCCGAAATGACGCCGAAGAAAAATGAATCGTTCACTTATATGTGCTGGGAGCGCATAACGTTCTTACATCGAGATCCGTTTACTCAATGTTATCACTCACTCGCTTACTCACTCTTTTTCGACCTTCGCTCCCTTCTCTTTTTTTCATGCCGTCTCTCATTCAGATACTAGGGCTTCGCGTTTCATATGCTAATGGAGGCTCCTCGTGATGATACTGAAAGAAGGGCTCACCTTAATAGCATCTACTAATTGATCTGGACTCTGTTCTTGATACTCCAAGTGCAGTGGATTTATATCAGCACAATTATACTCATCTGACATTACAATGCTTTTTTTTATTCAGAGAGACGTTGTTAGTTCCCGATTCCGGGATGACGATTGGAAGTACTCTGACTTTGAATCAAAATGCCTCAATACAATGCAATAATCCTTATCGTACATGAAGTATACCGATTGGTAATTGGTATTGTATTCGGTTGCATGACAAGGAATTTTCGGATGAAAAACTGCTCCACCCAGTAGCTATTAATTCCACGCAACTTTATGGCCCAAACTGCCGTAAAAATGAGCCGAGATGGGTTCGGGCGCGATTCCGGCCCTCGCGCTATCACATAAAATTTAGCCCAGCTTCAAAGCGCTTCGCTCATCCATAGTGCGTCATCGCGGAATGACTTCTTTTCTCCCTCCGGAGAGCGAGAGTCTAATAGCGAGTCTATCGTCCTTCCCCTAAACGTTCGCATCGTTTTGCCGCGCTCGCTCATATCCGCTCATAAACCGAAGCCATCCCGTCGCGCGTGAATCTTCGCGTCGCTGCGCGAGACCTTCCGCCTTCCGTTTTGTCGGTGGTATCGAGTCTGCGAAAATTGAGTGCGCAAAATCGTAAAAGTGCGCCAACATATTTACCTGGCGCGACGACCCGTCATATGCGTTGCAATATTGAGCGAGCTCCACGAACACCTGAAACTTTCTCTAGTGGTTACTTGGAGATCTTGGATTATGGATGTCTTTATAATTTCGTACTTCTCCATCTCTTCACTCTCGGAAGCTGTCACAAAAGTTTTACTAACCTGGACCGGAACCGCCTCTGGTTGAACCTCGAGCGTCTTCCAAGTTCTTTTGATATGAAGTTTTAATTACTGTTCTTGAGATATTTGAAATGCCGGGACTTGAAATAATATTTCCACTACTTTCAGCCAAGAGACATCCGACTGTGGAAGTACAATTAGCTCGAGTGATTTTAGTAGGTACCGTTGAGGATGTCGCGTTTGCTTGAGGGCCACCGACCGTCAGAGAGTTGTCAAACTTTACTCCATTCTCGGTCATAGTTGCGTTTAACGGCATACAATATGAGCCCTACCTTTTAGCGACTCTCGTCAAAAGATCATTGATGATAGAACTGTAATATTTCAAAAAAAAAGAGCGGATTCAAACTGCCTACTGGCAAAATTCGACCCTGTACGAAATTCCAAAGTGGTCCATGGAGAGCCCATAGAGTGGTATACGTATAATAGCCAATGGCAGTTTTTAGTAAGGTTGTTCTACAAATAAGGAATTTTTTGAGATCTCACTCTACTTTGATTCCTGAAGCTTTTTGAATTGGAAATCTGTATCGTTTCCATATTAATTTCATAAATTTGATAGTTACCAAGTCGAAATCCAGGTGATTAAGAACCCGACTAAATTCATCGGCCACTGAACTGCTGAGCAGGAGTGCTATAAATGTGAGAGATTATAGAGAATTCTATCTACAAGAATTCAGTCGAATTAACCACCCTAATTAGGAAAAAATGTGTTCAATATTAGAGTTCTGCTACCATTCATAATCCGTATTAAAGCGTTTAATCGAGAAGCGGCGGGAAATTACAGTTTTTCATTCTAATTGATATGCATTCTCTCTGTGCTAGCACGAACATTGTTAACGATCCTCCCATTATGGATTTTTGCTCGATCTCATTGCCTATCTTGTTCTTTGCTTTTTAATAATTCCATCCCTTTATCGCGTTTCCGTTCGACCAAACCGCTACTGCAGCACGCATTACCTGGCACTTCATATTTATCTCGCTTGCGGGCAACCAGCCAAATGTAGCTTAGCATCGGGTAACCCGGGAAATATATACATTACTCAATTAGCATTGTTCCGCGATAACGCCGGAATTTCTCTACCGACGTTTTCGCTGTTTTTGGATCTGCGAGCGTTCGTATTACAGAAATCCAGATATAGAGGGGAGTGCATTCAGCTGCAAACTCTGGTCGATTGTACTTCTTTTGCTTCCTTTATACGGTCGAATAGAATGATTTCCAGGAGGAAACTTTCAAATATTTCACCAAGTCTTTGAGCTTTGCTTTCGCTCGAGAGCTCTTGATCGATTCTCAGTCTTTGCTTTTGTGTTTGATGATTTGATCTTCTGTAATAAAATCAGGTCTGAAGAACGATCGATTTAGAGTATGTGGTTGCATATTCAGGAGAGTATTGTTTCTGCACGGTTACGCGTGGCCCCGAACAAAGGATTTTCATCATTCATGCATACTGCTGGGTTTATGGCAGCTCTGAGACCGCGCATATGACGAATTTTATGGGTCGTACACCGCATCGTGAATTTGCAATCTCCGATGCGGCGATCGAAATCCTGCCTTCACAAGCGCTCTTTTATTTTCTGATTTTTTGAAAAAGTTTTTATCGGCGTGCAAATAAGCCAACTTTTCAGTAGTCGGGCATTTTTCTTTCGTCTCGTATTCTTGATACTGGTCAATACCTGCTCACGAGATGAAACAAAATCTTTCCCCTTTTCATATTCGAAAGGAGAACAATTTCCGCCAACCTGCGAGCTTTTCATTGTTTCAATCAATTTTTAAAAAAAAAGTAGTTAGAGGCTTATAGAGTAAAACCCTCCTTTGATTCAAGGACGGTACTCTATGAGCCTTTTCAATTTGCTAAGATCTTACGAATGATTTGAGAAAGCTGAAAAATATCGAAAAATTTGTAATTAATATGTATACCAAGAACATCTAAACTCATAGAAAGTTGGCATTTTTTCTTGTTTTTCTCGATGTTGTTCTTAGAATTGTTGCACGATTGATGGAGTAGAAAATATCAATGTTCGAAGTTGAGGTAATGACTGATTTATGACTCATGGGCGGTACTACATGTTCAGAGAGCATAATATAAAATTTTTGATACCTTTTATTTACTCGATCTGCACGAGTATTCGCGTTTTTTTAAACTTTCGATTTGACCATGAGCCGCGAGTGAGAGAAACGAATCATAAAAGTTGCCGATTCAGTGGGCGCAGAGTAGGACAGACGAGAGAGCTGCGAGCATCAGAGCGGCGAACGTCCTGCAAGCGATGAGAGGAGTGTGCATACGTAATAGCGTAATCGGCAGGAGTAGCTCAGCCGCCGCTTCAAATCACGCGCCACTCGAGAGATCGACGAGCTTAATCGGGAGTGGCGAATAAGCGACCCGTCATCGTCGACGGCAGACGGCCGGAGCTGCAATGCGCTCGAAAATCGACGAGTCTCCGCGCGAGCGGCTCCGCGAGAGGCGAGGGCCACTCGAGCAAGCGCGCTGGGCTATGCAGCATCAGAATCTGCTCAGCCGCAAGCAGCCGAGCCACCGTTCCGAGTGCGTAACTCGATTTTGCGACAATGCCCCGCAGATTCGAGGCAGCTCGCATTCTGCAGCCCAGCATCTACGCCCCTGTCCGACCGGACTCTCGTCTCTCGAGGCATTTCGCTGCGCGCAATATCAACATTGTTCTGCCGCAGTTGAACGCGGAGCTTGCGAGTGGGCCGTCGAGCCCGAAGTTCATGTAGATGAACTGGCAGATTTCAGTTGGAGAAGGGATAGTCGCAGACCGCAATCGTTATTTCTTACCCAACACGCTCACCAAAAACCAATTTCTACTCATTACCTTTTCCATGCCAGAATAAATATTGAAACAGTCGAAGTGTGATGGATTGTGTGATGGTCACATGAAAATTACGGCCAGTCAATTACAACTCTGCAAAAAACGTTACAGAAATATGCTGGATCAACCTTGTCAATTTTAAATCCTAGATGAGGAATCAAATGATCGTCAAAGTAGAAGCGAGATCATCAATCAAAGTCATTTGTTATAAGCACTATCACTCAATTTGAACGATTGACTTGATCTACCTGATAATTTTCCCCATAAAATTGTAAAGAATGTTCATTACGTACTCACACTGCCAGACTTGGTACGACGATCCGAATATCTTTCCAACAGTAAACTCTTAGAATATGCTCTTGCCATTTGTTTTTGCAAAACCATTATTTTCCGCTCATGCTTGCGCCGCATTAACGCGCATATTCGCTTCAACTTTCGTGCAGTTTGGCAGCCGTTGTGATTTTTCAGCTCGCAGAGCATTCGAAACCGATACGTACTACGCTGCGCCCATAGCCCCTTCCGCAGATTTTAATTTTCACCTTTTTCCATTTCTGCAGCGCTGAAGCTTTCATCTCGCGCGCTTGTTTCCCATCCCCGCCAAGTCTCATTCGGTATGTTTTTTTTTTCTACATTTCTCTCATCAAAGCCGCCATGAATGGTGCGTCTATACATCGAAATACAAGAGAGGCTGAGACTAGCCAGCTGTATTGATGCAGACATTAATAATAAAAGGAGGGAGACAATGCAAGAGAGAAAGAGACGCCGCCAGGCGAACGCGGGCGGGGAGTAATATCCAAGGCTCTCAGCGTCGACCGACGGTTGTAATAATTCAGATTTGAATTGTGAGATGCAGGCGAGATATCGTCTCTCGTGAAAACTCGCGCCAGAGCGAAATGTACATTTCCGTACCTCGAGGGCTGAGAATTATCGGGTTGGGTGTTATCGATCGATACGGATCAGTTTTTCCGATACTTCAACTCCGATACTGGCAGCAAAAAAGTGCCTTGCTTACATTATGCGGAATGAATGATATTGCATCAATGCGAATGGCGAGACGAGCTTTGTTTGAGAAAGTATGACTGTCCAAGGCTGCAGAGATGCCATTTATTAGGAACACGAGTCAACTCTCAATGCATTTGATTCCAGTCGTAAGATTCCCGCTGGAACACATCGAATTCATCAAATGCCCATTCCGGAGATGGAAGAGTGTTGTGTTCTCGACGACTAATGGCTATCGAAGACGAATGGTACGAGCAAGAATGACGGATCGTCCACTCGAGAACTACTGCATGCGCGCCGAGACTTGGACAACGGATTACTGTTTGAGTGTCGAGATGGAAGGGAAGTAACGATGACTAGCGATGAAGAGGAGAAGAGAGCGAGCAAGTCGAAAGTTTTGGTCGGGCTACCGGAAAAGGATCGGCTGATAGCGCGAGAGGTCGCTTTGAACATCACGTGAAATGTGACGACTTATCGTGCTCTCCAGCTGCTCTGTCGCCTCTAGTCCGTGAGAATTAGCTTTTTCAGAGCCTATTCTCTCAAGAGTGCTTATTATCTCACTTTTTCCTACATGACTCT
>JAPYYZ010004676.1:0-10343 GCA_030522705.1 Eretmocerus eremicus
AGGTCCAAAGTGCTCTGCGCTATGAGTACCCACTTGTCTTGAGGAATAGTGGACGCTGGCGATGTTCCTGCTGTTGCCTGATGGTCTGTTGGAGTTGAAGGGGAGTGATTAAAAGAGCAAAAATCACAATGTATTCGATGTAAAAAGACCAAACTGAAGAGAAATGTGAGTTTAATGATCCTCTATAATCCCTCAAAATTTTAAGAGGATCGAACGTACCGTCCAGAAGTTATCGTAGATAATCAAAAACAACGCATGCACACATACACACAGACATGGACAAAAGGGGGAAAAGAATGTTATGAAGTAATTTTTTGGAAGGGAGTGGGTAAAATGTGTGACGTACAGTTGATAGATCTTGGCGAGAGGAACAAGAAGAGCTTCGTTTAATATGGCTAAGAGGTGTGACGGAGAAAAAAAATGGATTTGAAGCGTCGGGTGACCAAGAATTTCGTTGTCACGAATACAAAGCTTTCTCTTTGAGAAAGCAAAATCCGCGTGAAACGAGGGCCGCCTTCAATTTCGTTTTAATTTGCAGGATACTAAGAGTATGCGAAAGAATTTTCGGAACCATCCATTAAAATGCGCCGAGAGACCAATTATTTGGAGAGAAATCAATTTTGAGCATTTTCTGAAGAGTTTCTAGGGTACTCTGGAGAACGTAGCTGGTATCAGGTCCTATTCGACTGTTTCCTCCATATTCCAATATCAGAAACAATATTAAATGGGTACTCACGGAACAAATATTGACGTGTTTGTCGAGGACAGCAAATCGATTTCTTGCTATCCACAAAGCCACAATACCGGTAGCTCGCTTTGATTCGCAGTCAATATTGGCATTCTTCTCATGAGGGAGGATATATAAATCGTAGGTACTGGTCTCGATATTGGATGGTGATTTGGTGCAAATTAACACTGCACCTTCAGCTTCGTTATAAGAGATGCTGTGGGCAGGGCTCCTGCCACTCCCTTTGATCTGAATCATGGATACGTCTCTCGACGTTTCGAAATCCAGTTTCCTAAAAAATCGTTCCTTGATATAGTAGAGAGTATTTCCATGAACAGTATGAGCTGGTCTTTCACGTTCTAGTTTGAAGATTATCATTCCTGAGTCATGCCCTGCAGCAAACAGGTTGAGCGTTGGGTGAGCAGCGAGGACCCAGAATCGTTCGTGCTCTCGACGAAACGTATGTAAACAGGTGCGTTTCGTTAGATCCCAGATTCTTATACTTTTATCTTCTGAGTTGGATAGAATCACATCTTGCCTGGGATGGAATAGTACACACGAAACATTGTTATAATGACCACGGCAAGTGTCCACCTCCCAAGCCTTCGTATCATTCATTCGCCACATTTTGATTTGTCGATCATCGGCTCCCGATATTATTAAAGGCAAGTTAGGGTGAAAACAAGCCCAATTCACCCCTCGATCGTGTCCTTCCAATACATGTTTCACCAATGCGTCGGCTTGTCCAAACAAATCAGTTGATCCCGGTGTTCGTAAATGGTCATCCAAACCGGTCGGACCAGGCGCAACGTTCTTCTTCCGGAGTCCCGAAATATCCCATACTCTTACAGTTTGATCTAGTGATGCCGTGACTATCATATCTTCAGATAGATGGAACTGAGCACACATAACATAGTGATTATGGCCGGTGAGAACGCAAATACACGTACGGCTTTGCCAATTCCATATTCTTATCGTTTGATCATCTGATGCACTCAAAATCCAAGGATATTCGTGATGGAACACTGTTGTTCTGATATAGTCTAGATGTCCGAGTAGTGTGAAAATGCATTTACGATGTTTATAGTTCCAAACTTTTATCTTGTAATCATCTCCACCAGAGACGAACAGCGGCTGCTGATTATGGAAACAAATACCTCTGACAGGGCCATCATGTTCATCGAATTTTTCAAGTAGAGTACACATTCGATAGTCCCATAGCTGGATGACTCCATTGTGTAAGCTAGAAATGATGAAGATAATTTTTAAAATTCTGAAAAATTGGGGATGAACTCTCCTTTGATTTTTTTCACATCGTTGATTTGGATGCATTCATAGAACTCATACCCCTCCCCCCTTGCACTACTGTTCTCTCTCCTGAATGATGCCCGGCGAGAAATGTCCATCAATGTCCAATTCCATTGGGGATGACAAAGACCCATGACTGCAGGGAATAGATAGGCTTCGCCCTATGATATTTTGATCAGTCTACAGACTGCCTTACATTTCGAGAGGATATGTCGCACTGATTGTCTCCCACCAATGGATTTACTTGTGATTGGTGGGAGCATAAGAGGGGAAGCCTTCTGCGTCGGATTTTTGAGCTCTTCCCGAATATTGCTCCTCCTACAGCGGAGTGCCGATTTCAACAAAATGTTTCCAGTCCCACATAGGGAAAGGCCGGCCCTCCTATCATGCGTAATTTTCCCCTCTCAAAAAGAAGAAAAAATGGTTTCAAGACGCAGGCCTGGACATTTCGCGAACGATGTCGCATTCTGGAAAAGAATACGGTGAGTGCCGCTCCTTATTCGCATGATCCCGGTTGTTGATCCTCCCTCGCCTCCTTGCGCACGAGAGTCGTGCGCGCCGCGGAGATCTTCCGGGAGTGTCGTACCCGGGGCCACGGCTGTGCCCCACGCGCGTTCTTCTCTCGTCGAGAGTGCCGTACCCGGTCAAATCACCCTTGTCCACGCGCGTCGTATCGTTGCCCCTTGTAGAGCCACGCAGAGAATTCGTCGAGCTCCACAGGCAGATAGGTAAGGAACCAAGGAACCCCTGCCCCCCAGCGGCGGTGCCTCCTCGGGGGCCTGCCCCTGAGAGCCACACGGGGCTCCTCGAATTGCCCTTGGCTGGTGCAGAGCATCGCTCGGCCCGCCAGGGTGCCTAACCTCGTCCCCGTGACCGCGCGAGCATTCAGGCCATCTTGGCCACGAGGCAGGCCGGCGGCGGCCATTTTCGCGTCGAGCACGCGGCTCATTGCGGGCGGAAGTCTCTCGGCGGAACGCGCGCATCGCTTGAGTCACGTGACGCGAAGCATTAGGGCGCGTCCAGGGATGTCGACTCGCGCGGCAGCGATGTCGGGTCGCGTGGCTTAGGGTGCATCCAGGGAAGTCGTATCGCGCGGATGTCGGATGTGCAGGTAGAGATGCGTACGTATGGGAGGTGCTCGCGTGTGGGAGATTGGTTGTGAATAGCGTACATAAAGATATTATGAGGTGAGGGAAGACGCAGTTGGACAATTAGAGCAGATTCGAGTCAGAGTAAATAGGTGGCATGCTCGCCACGGAATGAGAAGTAGTTGAATGAAGTACAGGGTTGAATGAATGGGCGAGTAGCTGGAGGAAATAAACACTGGACCTATTATTGCCCACCAGATCCACCCTTCCCCCTTATTTACAGGTGTGCTCACCCCAGACGTAAGTAGCTGCTCTGTCCTTCGGGCGAGAGGAATTGGGCCCAATCCCGATCCGGCCAAAAAAAATGAGTTGTGACCCTGTGAGGTGACATAACCTCAGAATTCCACGTCACAAGCTATAAACATGCAAACTAACAAGACCCCGAGACCGGAATTCTGGGAAGATGAGAATTAACACTCGAATGTGGACAGACTACAAGCCCGCAAACTATCGAACCCACAAGACCAGAATTTTGGCGAGGAGGGAATTATCCTCAAATCCCAGATGAGCTATGAAAACGCGAACTAACGAACCCTTAAGTCCGGAATATTGACGACGTGAGACTTATCTCCGGAAGTAGAGACAGGGTATGAGCCCGCAAACCAACAAACCTCTAAGACCGGAGTCCCGACGAGGCAGAAATTATTTTCGAATCCCAGACAGGCTATGAACCTGCAAACTAACAAGACCTCGAGGCCGGACTTTTGGCGGGGTGAGAATCAACCCCAAATCCTAGACAGGCTGTGAGCCCGCAAACCAACAGACCACCCGGGCCGAAATTGTGGCGAAATGAGAATTAACCCCAAATCCTAGACAGGCTATAAATCCGGAAACCTACAAACCCACAAAACCAGAATTCTGGGCGAGGTGGGAACTGACTCTGCATACCTGACAGGCTACAAAACCGCAAACCAACGGACCCTCAAGTCCGGAATATTGACGAGGCGTGAATCACTCCCAATTCCCACACTAGCTATGAACCCGCAAACTAACAAACCCCCGAGACGGGAACCTCGGCGAGGCGGAAAATATCCCGGAATAACAGGTGGGCTATAAACCCGCGAACTAACAAACTCACAAAACCGGGATTTTGGCGCGGCGGGAATCGTCCACGAATTCCAGACCGGCTACGATTCCGCAAACTCACAAACCTCCGAGACCGGGATTCCGGCGAGGCGGGAATGGACCCCAAACCCCAGAGACACTATAATTCCGCAAACAAACGCCGAATTCTGGTGAGACAAGAATTAACACTACATCGTCGACAGGCTATAAGCCCGCAAACTAAGATACTCACAAGACCAGGACTATTGCGAGAGGGGAAATATCCCCAGATCCCAGACAGGCCTAAGACCGCAGACTAAGAAGACCTTGGGACCGAGATATTGACGAGGTATGAATCATCCTCAATAAGCACACAAGCTTTGAACCCGCAAACTAAGAAACCCCCGAGACCTAATTTCGGCGAGGCGGGAATCAGCCCGAAATCGCAGATAGGCTACGAACCCGCGAACTCAGAAACCCCCCTAGACCGGAGTTTTAACGAGGTAGAAATCATCCCCAAATCCCAGATGAGCTTCAATCCCGCAAACTAACAAACCCTGAGATCGGAATTTCGGCGAGTTAGGAATCATCCCAAAATCACAGACAGGCTGTTCATCTGCAAACCAACAAACCTCCGAGATAGGAACTTCGGCTAGATGGGGATTATTCTCCAACCTCAGACGGTATGTACCTGCAAGCAAACAAAACTTTGTGGTCGGGATTGAAAGGAGGTGAGGGTCATTCTTGAATCCCAGACGGGCTATAAATCCGCAAACTTAAATATCCTCGTGACCGGAATTTTGGAAAGATGAGGATCGACCTCAAATCTCAGACGGGCTATGAAGCCGTTAATTGGCTACCTGCATTTTTTTGGCCTCCTAAACGAATGGTATGGCAAAATGGAGCAAATTCAGCGAAATGAGGTGCAATTCGAGGAAAAATTCTCAAAATTCTTCTTGAACTTGTGCAAATTGTTCTCAAGCCGCGTAACTTGAAAGTGACCTGCAGTGGTAAAGCCCCGCGTGACGTCATATGGATACAATCATCGGCTGCGACTCCAATTAACAGATAGTCTGGCATGGTTTTCTTATGATCAACCCCGAGTTTTTGAGTGAAAACGTCGTTGTCATGGCCAATCAATTAGAACAGGGTTTTGTGAAAGCTAATTCAAGTAATTCGCTCGCAGTCACAGCAACCGTGTTCTACACATTCATAAAAAACGATGAGCGATTCAACACCCCAGAGGTTCGAGGAGCAAAATCAGAGAAGTAAACCCTCAATTGCAAGAACGATTTTCTCTGTTCGGTAAAATCTCTTCTCGCAGTTGTATCAATGTTGTTTTCTCTTCAGGGCATTTAGAGAATCAGAGATGAATGAACAGGACACTTACCTCCAAGTTCATTGTTAACATTTTTCAACTTGAAATTCCCAACTGAGAATCCAAATATGAGATATTTTCTGGACTAATTTTTTGAATCGAGACTGCTTTGACCTTGTATCTCTGTGCCGCCACGAGTGCTGCGACCAAACGTATCACGTTTTTCATCTACCGCACAAGTAAAATTCAATAACAGTAACTTTACCAATTAATTCCACCCACTGACGTGAACCAAAAAATTTGGAAAAAATCATTCACGGTACAGATTGATCTCTACCATAAAAGAAACACATTTTGGCAGAACATTCAAGTTGCCAGTTACAAAGAATCATGCCAGACTATCGAGATGTTTACTGTAGTCGCAGCTGATGATTGTATCGATAGGACGTCACGCGGGGGTCAACCACTGCAAGTCACGCGGCTTTGACACCATTTGCACAAGTTGAAAGAAAAATTTGAGAATTTCTTCCCAAATTGTACCAAATCCCGCCGAAATCGCTCTAATTTGCCATACCTTTTGTTCAGGGGGCCAAAAAAATGCAGTTAGCCGATTAACAAACCCTCGAGAACGAAATTTTTGGCGGTTTGGGACTTGTCTCCATATCCCACACAGGCTATGAAGCCGCAATCTTACGAATCCGCGAGACCGATCTAGCCAAAATACCGGCCTCGAGGGTTCGTTAGTTTGCCGTTCCATAGCCTCGTCTGTCTGTTTGCGGGTTCACAGCCTGTCTGGAAGATGAGGATAATTGCCACCTCGCCAAGAATTTTGGCCTTGTGGATTTGTTAGTTCACGGGTTTATAGCCTCCGTAGGGTTTACTGGTAATTCCCACCTACCCAAAATTCCGGTTTCGACCATTTGTTAGTCTGCGGGCTTATAGCCTGGCTGGGATCTGGGGATAGTTCACACCTTGCCAAAACTCTGGTCTGGTGGCTTTAGTAGTTTCTGGGTTCGTAACCTGTCTGGGATTTGGGGATAATTCCTGTCCCGCCAAATATCGAGTCTCGAGGGTTTACTAGTTTGCGGGTTATCGTCTGTCTGTGATTTGGGGATCATTCCCATTTTGCCAAAATCCTGGTTCCAGGGTTTTTTAGTTTCCGAGTCTATAGCCTGTCTGAGATCTGGGGATGATTCCCACCTCACCAAGATTCCGGTCTTGAGACTTCCTCAGTTTCCGGGTTTACAGTCTTTCTAGGATCTTGGGATGATTCCCACCTAACCAAATTTTCGGTCAGGAGTGTTCGTTAATTTGCGGGCTTACAGCTCTTCTGAGATTTGGGTATGATGACAAAGTTACCACCTCTACTTCACTGACTACGTCACTGACTCCTCTCTTCCTCCAGGGAAACACTTGGATAGAACACGTGCTCTACGTGCATGATGCATGTACATTATGGACGTAAATAATGCACGTGGTGCATCATGCACGTACATTATGCGTGTACATAATGAACGTACAATTCTGATCACTGTGAATTATCCATCCGCAAAGGTCATTTTGATGTGATAGTAAATCCAGGAACTCTAGATAGAGATAGCTCCGACAAATCACTTGACTGCAACATTGGATGTTGGATTGTAATTAATCGAGCGAGTTATTTTCTCTGTATTCTTCGAAAATTTGCCTCCAAATTCCGAATCAGCACCATTCAAAACCTACCGAAACATATTCTCAGCCCCTTTCCAATACTTCTTCAAATTTTGAGGCTCACCACAGGCGTTTTTCGCAGAATTTTCAATCATTCGCTATAATCCCCGAAACATACCAGGCATGAATTGTGTATCTCGGAACTATTATCGATTCCAGATAACCTCGGCTTCAATTCGTTTCCAAATTGTTGAAATCATGTCAATGAAGATGGTTCTGAGGAATTAGCTTCGAGAACATTTTCCGGAACTTTGAAAATTTATTCGTTCAACAGATTCAGTATGAATGGATTATTCTTTTTGGGATGAGGAGTGAATTATTGATTGGGATATATTTTGATATATCTAGAATGAGTGAAAGAAAAAAAGAGAACTTACTCCTGGAGGGATTTGAGCCTCGATTTGAGCCCAAGACCCCCAGCGTGGCAGGCCTCGTTCGTATTCGGAATCTATATATAAAGCGCAGACCACTGGAGGGAACTTAATTTTGAGTTTGAACGGTGCATCCGAATAATTTGGAATGATGAGCTGAGAATTTGATTGGCAATAGTGTATTTCTTCGAGTGGCGAGTGATAATGAAATATGTGGGGTTTTTTCATGCAGGGGCTGTTGAATATTCGTCCAAAACAACAACGTACTCATTATCATGTCAGAGGATGCCCAAACATCTTGAGCGAAGACAGTTTTTACAAATTATCCAACTCCAACATTGAACTTGCCATAATTGTCCAAAAAAAAATTTGAATAATTTTTCTTGCAGAATAGCTGCGGATTTGAATTAATCGCCCTTCATAACGTGTAACAACATACTTCGGGCTACTTTTCAATATTATATGAGATAAGAATCCGAAGTTGGAAGTACGCATTCAGTGCCAAAATCAATTACTCTGTTGCTAATTTTTCAATCACAGAACCTAGAAATACGACGTCTCTCAGATTCTTCATCAACTCCACATAACCTGAGCTTCAAAGTGGATTTTGGAGCTTAGGTTTATGTAGAATTGACGTTACCAGTTGATGATACTGACTAATATCATAACTGATTGTAAATTTCAAAGATCTTATGAATCTACTCCTCGCACCCCGTCGATGCTTGCCATAAAAAAAATCACGTCTCTTAGCTCTTAGAAAGACGAAGAAATTCTGCCAAACCTCTCTTATGTGCCGATCAATCCATAGGAAATATCACATTAAGAGTAAAATAAAAAATAACGTGAAAAGTTGGCGATCATCACTCTGCCCTGTGGCACACGGATAAAAGCATGAGTTGGAACTCTGAACTACTTGTGAACTCATGTTTTCACGAAAATCTATCAGTTCGATCCAGGCGCAGCTTCCGAAAAACTCTGTAGAGCAACGATTCGATTAAGAAGTCTGATGGAATTCACTTGGGAGGATGTGATGTTTAGTGGTCGGTAATAGGATACGGAACTGACCGATTACCTTGACAAGAAGTGTTTTTTACAAGATGCCGCTCTCCCGCGGTCGCACATCAATTTTTTCCGATACCGTAGTGCATGGAAAGGTTTTGCCTTGTCGTCAACTATAACGGAAAATTGGTATGCAAAGGTATAAATCAGGGAAATTCACTTTTTATTAAGGAAAACGGAGGTGATAGATTTTCAGGCAAGAATCCGGCACAAAATGTATGCCCTCGTCCTGCGGATCGAACGGCGACTTTTTGCATCCGTAGCTATGGGATTTGACACTTCACATCATGATTTTCAGGTAATTTAGCTCAAGAAAATTTTTTGAATCATAATGCGATTCCTACCGCAGATATAGCTTGGAAAAAGCGAACGCCACAGGGTACGGATTTAACACTTTGGCCCTATTTTCGGCAATAACTCTTGAGGGTAACCTTGGATCGTAAATCTAATGACTGCGACAGAAAAAGCACGAAAAAATACATTGAAAATTATTTTCTGGGATTTTTTTAGAGACATGTTTCGGGTCTGAAAACAGAAGGCACATGGAATTCTGAAGTTTCCAGGGAATCACTGATAGAGACATACTTAACCTGTGTGATCGAGTACTCAAGTTTTCCCATATTTCTCGAATACTAATGTGATTCTGATCAAACGAAGAAGAGACGAAACCAAGTTAGACAACAACAAATGTTCGTCAACTCTTACTTTGTTCCGAATCTAAACAGTGGTCGAGGAATTTGGGAAAAACTTCCCGAGCATATCCCACTGATACGGCTCCGACATGGCCTTAAAGATATAAGCAGGTCGAAACGCTATTCTGGAGCGCATATGACATACACCCTCAAAGCTTTTTTTGTCCCATCAAGTACGAGAAAACAATGAAAATTTGACCCCCAAATGATTTTTAGATCGCCATATATCCTTCAAGGATACCATTTTATCCTTGGAAACAGCTCATACTCAGAATTCAATTGGCGATGAACTATCAACTTTTGATTTCTGGGGAAATTTTCTCTAAAAAGTATACCCAAGATAAGCATTTTTATCAGAGCCAACTAATATCACACTTTATGTAGCAAAATTATGACTGATTAGTTGAGTACACCCTTGAAACGGAGGATTATTGCATGGTTTTGACAGTAGTCTTGAGGATCTGATCATTATAGTACTGACGAGTAGAGGACCAACCTTGTGGATCACGGATTCGGCCAAAACTCTGGGAATCATCTTGTTTCAGTGAGAAATGAAGATATCCCAGAGGGTTTAGACTAATGGGCCCTCTGTTCCGAGATACAGCTACAGACATTAGCATTGCCAGTATATCTATATATATAACTTTTTAACACGAGCCTATATGGCCAATGCTAATGTTCACAGCTGGATCTCGGAACAATGGGCCGATTGGTCTGAACCCTCTGGGATATCTTCATTTCTCACCGAAACAAGATGATTCACAGAGTTTTGGCCAAATCCGTGATCCACAAGGTTGGTCCTCTACTTGTGAGTGGACTAAGCGGATTAGAAAACTGTCTGACGAATCTGTTCTACTAGACATACTAATGATGTCAGCAAAATTTCACAAAGATCCATCAATGGGTTCATCGCCAAATGGAATTTGAAAATGTATGAATCGTCAAAAATACAAATTGGAGGAAAAT
>JAPYYZ010004677.1:0-10341 GCA_030522705.1 Eretmocerus eremicus
GCTGGCACATTGTCTTTGGGAAGAGAATTTCCCGGTGTCGGTGCGCATCAAGGGAACGAGAAGTTCTTGTGCATCACCACGGGTAGAGCGCACGGGTTGGTACCTAGAGAACATTGCAGCAGAGAGAGAGAGAGAGAGAGAGAGAGAGAGAGAGAGAGAAGCCAGATCAGAGCCGCGCCGCGCGACCCTGAAAATGAGGAGGACGCGAATCTCAGGAGCGTCGACCAGCAGTCCACGACTGCTGTCGTCTGCTGCGACTCTCGTCACCGTTCCGTGTTTATCTTGAGTTCAAGAAAGAGCTGTGTACACGTGGTGTACTTATAAATAACCACAGAAAAAAACACGATGGGGCTACGGAGCCGAATTGGGAATAGCCGGCCCAAGTCTCATGTGTCGACCATATCTCGCTATGACAACCTCGCACTAGCAGACCCTGGAGGTGAGGAGGACGCGACTTTCGGGACTCGGAAAATAACACAGTTCCGAGTATTATTCTGGTGAAGCATGTGACCCGCGTCTCTGTGAATCCCCTACATGAATTGTGGGCCGAAATAAATTTGAAGAAAGAATTATCAGTTTCAAGATCGACGTGACAACTCGTTTTTTTGAAAATTTAGTAAATTCCAAAAAAACTCCCTTGGAAATTGTTGGAATACCAAAGTGTTCCTCGCTGTGTGTACTGAATTTTCTATAGATTCCCTTGATGGCTGAATGGAATTTTCGAACCGAAATACTATTCTCTTCTGCGCCAGCAGACCCTGAAAGTGAGGAGGACGCGAGTGTTGGAGGTCGATGAATAATTTCCCTAACATCATTCCGTGCACAGCATGTGATTGGGTGTCTCAGAATGCTCGGAATAAATGCAGTGCCGTAATGAAGTCGATAACATAATCATGATATCGCGAGTGTATACTCCCTGAATCTGCGTCAGATACTTCGCGCTCATCCGTGGCGCCATCCCTCGACTGATGCGGCAACTCGATCCGCGTCTTGGCGCAGTGCCTCGTGGCAAAATCGTGGCCGGCATCGCGAGTTGAAATGTTCGTCGCCGTTCCGGGTTTATCTCAATTCCTATCAAGAGTTATGTGTACGCAGTGTGCGCATAATAAACTATGAATTCATGCGGATGGGGCGACAGAGCAACATTGAGGAAGAGGGGTCGGATTCTCAAGTGCTGAGCGGATTTCCCGAGCTGTCGCCCCAGGCAAGCAGACGACATTCCACGTATGTTTAGCATAAACAATTTTTTTGCACTAATTGCCAAATTTGACTCTGTCGCCCCATTCCTACGGATATTTCGTGAATCCAAATCAAATTTCGTGTGATTCGGCGCAGCCTAGCTTGAGATATTTCCGGAAAAATTCTCGGCATAAAACAGAGCTGTCCTACCTCGGGGTATTTATTCGCCGTGTGCCCAATCTGCGCGCACTTGTAACATTGGCGAGTGGGACAATTCCTCGCGAGATGCCCGGTTTTGTTGCAACTGAAGCAAAGCCCGTTCGCAATTCGCTCGTCTCGTGGCACTCTGTCTCCTGTGGCGTTCTGACCCCACCCATTACCCATTCCTCGGTGCTGACCATAGCCCATGTACATTGGAAGAGGGTACATCTTTGGGAATGACCATTGACCCATATTCGGCGTCTGCGGCGCTTGGTATGGAGTCGGCGTCCCAGATGCTGGTGCTTGAGCAGCAGGCTGCGTTGCTGGCTGGGCGACCGGAGTCACGGGAACGCTGGGCGCCGGAGTGATGGGTGTCGCCGTCGCAAGCTTCTTGGCATCCTTTCTCTTGGCACCAGTGGGCTTATTCGCCTGGGTCTGATCTTGGACACAGGTTATGCTCACAGCTACGTTTACTTCCTCGGTTTCCACGCCTGCGATTTCCTTGGCAGCCAATTCAGACTTGGCGTGCGTGGTTGGTGCCCCCTGGTAAGCGGCGCCCGGGATCCTGGCCTTTTCTCTGGGCGGCGGTGCCGTATTGGGTGAGTTGAGGTCCTCATGACGCTCAAACTCGCGACCGTAATAGCTCTAGTCGTCCAGTGTCCTCACGCTCTTTGTTCCCAAATAACGGCGCAATTCTGGCAGCAAGTTCCTCCTGACTATTTCGGAAACCTCTCGATCATTCGGTGGTTTCTTGGAATAGCCGAGAATCATCCGGATGCACGTCGAGTACTTCGCGACGTTCTCTCCCCTTGCTTGTGTTCGGCGCTGGAGCTCATCCATGAGGTCCTGATGATCCATCCTTCCTATCTACTGGTCCCTGAAGGCCACCTTGAAATCGCGCCAATCCTCGAAATCGTCCCTGTGCGTCCGAAACCAATTTTTGGCGTCTTTGTTCAGTACGGTGGGTACTGCGGCCGGAGACCGGCATCATCTGCCGACAGTCCTTCAGGTTAGCTAAGGATTCCTCAGGCGCCTCCTTTTCGCCACCGCCAGAACTGATCTTCATATTCTGCAACATCTTCATGACCTGGGAGGTCCTACTTGAGTCTCGCCCCTCATCCCGGCTATTGCGCAATTCCCGTGACCCACTGTCCGAAGAGTCAGACTCCGTATAGCTAGAATGACTGTCTCGCCTACGGCCTCATCGTTCATTGCGCGTCGAATGATGCGAATCACGTGACCTCCGGCGCTGGTTTCGTCACCCTTGTTGCTCCGGCCTTGTCTCGGAGTCCCTCTCGCGACGGCCACCCCGCGAGGGTAAGCGACGATCACACGAGTCGTCTCGTCGCCGATGACCGCGATCTGAACGGTCGTGGTGATGGCGATCATGATTCGAGGATTCGTCTCTGTGGCGCTCACTACCAGCGCGCTCGTGCTGATGGCCCCTCGATGAGTGATGTCTACTCCCTCGCGGATGGTTATGGCACCCCTGCACATCATCAAAATGATCCCGACGCCCGTGAACATCGCTGGACTCATCACGTGACCTATGGTGATCACGCGAACGGTCACGCGGGGTGTGCACTCCACGCGAACGATCACGGCGCCCTCTCTCTCGACGTGAGTCACGATCCGATAAGCGATCGTCGCTCGAGCGCCTATGCCTACTCCGCAAGACTATATCCACGTCTGCCCTGTAGTTCGGCTGGTGAACGGTGGGCCTTACCCTATGCAACATATCAACGCAGGACCGACTTGATACCGTACACCATGGAATGTGTCCTTGCGGAAGCTTGCCATGGCCCGGCAATGGCCGTATGGAGCTCTTACTCTCGGAATCCTCTGCGTACGCGTCTTCGTCTGACGGCCAATCTCCCCTTGCTGGCGCCTGTCGTACCCCTGGTCCTGTACTCGCTTCCTGCTCTATTATTATTTGGGGCGGTAACTGCTCATCGGCCTCGCCCGTGGCCATCGAGTGCCCAGAACGTAGGCCCATAAACCGATCCCTCCATTGCTGAAGCTGTTGAACTTCGTCAGCAAATAAGTTTCTCAAGGGCGCCCCTGAACTTGCTACTTCACCTGATAGCGCTGGAATATTTCCGCCTGCAAGGATGACGGATCCCATTGCATTGATTCGCTGCAGAAGTTGGTGCCCCTTGGCTGAGATCTGAAGACCAGATAACGTTGGCGCCTGAACCCTACTAGTACAAACGGCTGGCGTCACGATGGATCCTGAGTTACAGCTCACGACACTCATTGCAGCGTTTTGGAATGAGGTTGAAGACGTAACCGTAGTTGGCGTCGTCGTGGTTACTACCGTCACCCGTCTGGTGGATGTAGGCGGCGCTCTACTCATGGGCAATGTAGAAAGCCCCATGGCCGAGGTGCTCGGCCTGGCGTCATTCGTTGCCATTGCAGACCCAGTTGCGGACGTAGTTTTTGGTTGAGATGTCGACTCCGGCACCTCTTCACTGCGAGCTCGCCGATGACGAAGCTTACTTGGCGCTTGAAGGGCTCCCGAAACCACTCCGTCTACAGCTGGATTCCACGGTATGTCCTCCAAAGGAAACGCGTCCCTAAACTCGGCTCTAATCAAACGGCTAATAATCTGGTTACGAGTACCGGTCGTATTACACACCTTCCTGGCAAGTTGAACTGATCGCTCGTCCGAGTCCACGGACGAGACCAGTCGCACCACGTGATCGTACTTGAGATCACGTGAACAATGCTCGATCGCCTGCCGATCCCCCAGTAACGAAAAATCGAAAGGCTTAGCCTTCAAATTATCGCGGATATACTTGGGTGGCATCTAAGTCGCGTCAACTGCTCCCCCGAGCTACTGTACTCGGCGCCCACAGCTCACGTGTCCAATATCTGGCGTCCTCTGCTCCCTCGAGCTATAAGTTCGGTGCCTTTCGTACTCCCCAATCTCTCCTGACTCCGAGTTCTGCACCTATCCACCCTCAACCATTTACACTTGGCGTCAAATCCCTGAAAAACCCTGCCAGAGTACCCCTAAGCGGCGTCATGTTGCATACCTAGGCGTCTAACAAGAATACAAGAACATGATGGCGCTAATGGATCGAAAATATTCACTCTCATGCACAGAAGGATCATTCAGGAACCACAGGGATTCCTCCCCTACAGCGCGGAGAGTCAATCACACTGTATGCCTAGGCCTTGACTGTCGGCAAGATGCCGCAGGGAAATTCTACGTGAGATCAAACTCCCACAAAAATGATTCTACAAAATCTAGACGGCGTCAATCCCCGGGAACAAGGCTTCAGAGGGGCAACAATCCTCATTCGTGACGAAATTTCCCACTCAGGAACATTGGATGTGAGAGAGGGCACTAATCTACACTCTACACGTATGATGAGCCTTGTGCGCACGCGATCCGCGTTCGAAATTGAAAAATAATATTGCCGGTACTAGCCGGATAATTTCGTCACAGTACGTGCGTTTCTTGGTGCCTCACGTCCATCACCACTCAACCCTAATGCAGCGAAATCGAATCGCAGGGTCCTGTCACGGTCGCCATTTGTGACGTGGTATTTCACTCCACGCCGTAACTATTGATTTTTGACGGACCCCGACCGAATCTCACCGATCCATGCGCAAGATCCGGCGTTGTGGCTCAATCTATTGCCTTTCGTTTAACTGCTCACCTCCCTCACGCGCCTGAAAAGTCAAAGGGGTGGGGGGGGGGGAATCTCTCAATTCAATAAGAAAAACTCAATGGTATTTTGATATAAGGCGCCACTATATTCTGTACACGTTTTTCCTACGCGGACAGAACATTAATCTACATATCGCGCATGTATGGCGCCACAACTTCTATCGCGGCTCGATATTCACAGGGAAATTACACGGGATGCCGTTCACAATCATAGAAATGATGTACGACGTGACTCTATCTCATACTATAATTACTCGCAAAAACACTCCCGTCAATTCACGTCAATCGACGCCATCACCCACGAGCATCATCAAGTGAGGCGCCTCACGATTCGAATTCAGCACAAGCTCTCCCTAAGATGGCCGACTACAAGCGCCCGACGAACACGATGCTCCGAATTGAGCCCAAATGGCCTGGCGTCTCTCTCTCGTTCACACGGTCGATCGGCGCAGCGGGTGCACTCCACTGGTTGCCTCGACGATGGCTCTAAGCGACCCCCAAGTCGCGTGATAACTTGCAACGCGATGGCCTGCTCCGAAGTATAATGCTCCTCGCAACCGCGCTATCACTCACTTCCCGCTTTTCCACTTGGCGCTCAGGAATTATGGCGTCTCATCTCGTTCACTGGCATCTCATCTCGTCTTGCATCTCACGGGGCGTGGCAGAAGACT
Source organism: Eretmocerus eremicus (assembly GCA_030522705.1). Classification (NCBI taxonomy): domain Eukaryota; kingdom Metazoa; phylum Arthropoda; class Insecta; order Hymenoptera; family Aphelinidae; genus Eretmocerus; species Eretmocerus eremicus. The sequence continues at coordinate 5,731 of JAPYYZ010004677.1, forward strand.
TCCAGGGGCGAACGTCCCGCATTGCACATCCTGGCTACGGTAGCCACGGCACCGATGCTCCCTGGAGTCTGACGGCGCCTTGGGCTTGACGATGCCCGACCGACAAGCGCACGAGGCTCGCTTAATGAATCCGCGGCGAGAGGCAAATTTTATGAAAACAGCCACTCTCTGTTCCCTGCAGACACCCTCTCAATGGCGATTGCCTTCAAAAATCTACAAATTGCTCCTCCTTAACTGCTGGCGTTGATACTCTGACGTCTCACGGAATCCTGGGGGGCACCGTGCACGTGGCTCCGATCTGGTTAATTTGCACGAGGCAAGGACACGTGCGCTCTGCTCGGGATCAGATACACGAGTGAAAAATGTCTGTCACCTCTTCATCCGCCCGCATCGCCTTCATCTATCTGCTCTGGCGCCTTTGATTGGCCAGTGCAGGTTTCCGGCCGGTCTACTACCTTGCTGTGGCGTCTGCTGCGCGCCCGCATCGCCTTCGTCTATCTGCTCTGGCGCCTCTGATTGGCCAGTGCAGGTTTCCGGTCGGTCTACTACCTTGCTGTGGCGTCTGCTGCGCGCGAGATTTCGAATAATTGTGCCATCATAGCTGACGAGCCTGAGGCGGCTCTCAAAAATCGCTGCGAAGCGCCAACTACCTGTACACGGCCTCAAGGCCCTGGCACTCATCACCCCTCTACTGGGCTCACGCCTCCACCAGGCGTGGTCTGTATCCCTCCTACACGTCCCCGATCGCCACGGTGGAGGCTCCGCGCAGCTAACATTCATCGGCACCACAGTATCCCTTTCCGAATGCCGGAGGCGGCTATCATCGTTCCCGGCGCCTTGGTATACCTATATATACATAGGTACATCCATATCACACTATCGGCGCCTCCTGCTGCGGTCCATTGCGCTTTGATACTCATTTTGCCCTACCGGAGCATCTCGCATGCTCTCGGCGCACATATATGCATAGGTATGCCCATATCGCTTCATATGTGCATTCTGCTATGCCTCTTGGCACCTTGATAATCGTTTCGCCCCACCGGAGCATATTGCACACTCTCAGCGCCGTGACATACCTATATACGTATAGGTATGCTCATATTGCCCCATGTGTGCATTCTGCTACGTTTCTTGGCGCCTGTATGTCCATCGTGCCCCACCTTGGCGTCTTGCATATTCTTGGCACTATGGTTTACCTATACATGCATAGGTATACCCATATCGCCCGGTGCGCCTATCCCATACCACCTCAGCGCTTTGAGGCAGACGCCGAGGTGTCTGGCGTCAGCTGGCGCTGCCCTGGCGTCGAACTCGGCTCACCCAGATCAGCGCCTGAGCTGGCCACCTGATCGTGCGCAGGCCAGGTTGCGTGGCGACTGAGTCAGTCTTCTGCTCGCCGGGTGTGCGTGTTGTCGGCGTCTTCTCATTCCGCGGTCGCCCGGGCCGACCTCGCGTGGTGGTGCTGCGCTCACCGTCGTCGAAGACACGTCGCGATCCCGCCTGGTGCGGTCGGCCACCCGGGAATACGGTGCGTGGGTGTGCGCGGGTGTGATTGCTATGTCCTGGGGTGAGCACGAGGCGCCCTAACCTCGCAAGCGCCGTGTTGCGCCGCGCTGGATAGGTCGCGGAAACCGTGCACGGGGTGCACGGCACTCGCAGATCGCGACGACGCACAGTGAGAGATTTGAATTTTTTCTCATGTCAAAAGTTAGCAACTACAGTTCTAGACGTGCTATGGACATGATTCAGAATGGATATGACAGCTCAAGTCTTGCAAAATATGGAGAAACCCATGCGGTTTCCAAAAACTACTCCCCATTGTCGAGAAAAATGAATGAAATCTCGGAAACGGGCCTGATATACATTCTACCACGAGATACGGGAAGTTGGTGACTCTGAGTCATCTCTGATTCATTCAAATGATCATTGAATAGAAGTTCTGATACCACCGTGATACTTTCATCGTTTTTTGACGCTTTTCCGGTCCGGAAAAGTATCGGAAAACTCGGAAAACCTCCCTTGTGGGTAATTTGAAAAATTTTGAGTTCCATCCTGAAACAAGTCTCACTGACCAACTGGTCGTGAGTGATCAATCAATTATCTAACCCCTCCCCCCCCCCCGCCTCCATCTCTGTCCTCCCCCCTCAAATACTCGCTCGATTCCCGTGATTGAACATGCCACAGATCGATGGGGGGATGGTCCAATGTTCCAACTAATCGATTCGGAGTACTGGACCATCTTCCGTCAACTGCAGAAATGCAAAACTGATACTCGGACAATTTGGTGAGCATTTTAGAGATTCCTGATACATTTACCGGCTAGAAGAATGTGTCAACAGTCGGTGTTGAGGATATGTAAGCCAGGGTGAAAATATTCTTGATGCCAAACACCAATTTTAGCAACAAAACTTAACTTTATTCTCGCTCATGGTAGATGCGAGCTGGGGCGGACGAGCGGCGGACGAAGACTGAGGCTGGCCGTAGAAGACGGCTAGCGCGGCTGCGCGGATGGCGCATCTTGAGCGCGACATGGCACGAACGCGTGTGAATCCAAAATTGCAGCATTGCTATACAAACTTAAACATTCCGCCCACCTCAACTTGAATCACATATGAATAATCGATGAACCTTACAGCAATTCGGAAAGGCAAATTGTTTGACACGTTGACAATTTCTTGTGGGGGTCTCCGTGACAGACTCATCGGAGATCGCCACCTAATCGATGATTGGGCCGTAAATTCAATAATAAATCCATCATAGCATGACTGGAGCGAAAGAAAAGTATACTTATAGCCAAACTGGCGTAAATCGAGAATTCCACTTGGAATATCGCAAAACAAAAATAAGAAACTGAACCAGAACCATAGTTCTCAAATAAATTAAAGGAGAATCAGCTCAAGAGAGCCTAAGCATTCTAATAAACTAAATCAAACGGCGAGTTTTCTGGAGTCCAATATGAACAGCCTAAATAGAAGGCGCTCAGACACTTTCCTCGTCTTCCTTCTTCACTGGAACAAGCAGCACAAGTTTCACGACAGCTCGAATGAACGTGGACTTGGCCGTGCGTAGACTAGCTACTCGCACGAGGTTGGTGAGTCCAGGAGAGGTGCCTGTGACCACGGCTAGCGGCCACAATGCAGGCGACGACATCTCGTCGCGGATCAACACGAGGTCTCCTCGCTCGAAAGAACGTCGAGGTCGCGTCCATTTGCGACGCTCCTGGAGAGCTCTGATGTACTCTTTGGACAAGGCTTTCCAAAATTCTTGGGTGAGGTGGGTGATCCATCTCCAGCGTTTGGTCAGAGGTATCGCACCTCCGGGTACGGCGGCTTCAGGAAGCACGAAAGACGACTTTTGAATCAAGAAATGTGCCGGAGACAAGACAATTAGGTCGGAAGGATCATCAGAAATGGTCAGCAAGGATCTCAAATTCAAGCATGCTTCTACTTGGCAAAGAATAGTCGCCATTTCAACAAAAGTAAAGACGTGTTCACCGACAATGCGTTTGAGATGGCGTTTCGCAGACTTGACGGTGGCCTCACACAGTCCAGAGAAGTGCGGGGCTGCTGGAGGATTAAATTTCCAGGTGATGCCGAGATCCGTGAGAGCGATAGATATGGCCTTGTCCTCCTTGGAGGCCTCGTTGAATCTCGTCCTCATTTCTGCGTCGGCTCCGACAAAATTGGTACCACGATCGCTCAGCAGTTGTGAACAATGGCCTCTCCGACTGGTGAATCGCTTGAAGGCAGCTATAGGGCCTGCAAGTAGCCCCACTAGCGCCACCGCGCGAGAAAAATTTTCAACTTCGAGGTGATAGTATGCTCTGATTGCATGCCTCGGCATTATTTTCTGTGCGAAATCTATCCAAACATATTAGTTCATTGCATCAAATAATGACAGATCTCGAGCAAAAAAAGACACACTTTATCCCGAATAACTCGAAGAGATCGAATCGAATCTGTTGTGTTGTGGGGTGCAATAGTACAGAGCGGAATAATCCAGAGCTGCAGTCCCCAGGTACCCAAAGCAAGATTATGAAGTTAAAAGGAGGAAAGTGTGGGCCAATGCTGTACACCGTGATGAGTAAGAAAATATCTTGCATTCTTACGAATATAGATGGCCTATGCTTCACGTCTCAACCACAATTGACAACAAGATAGAATCCATCCCATTTTCATTGAAGCCTTGTTACAGGGATCGAACCGAAAAACAGATGATTCTAGGATTTGCAGTGCTCATTTTGAAGGAGGAGAAGAGTAAAATGATCCTCGCAAGAAAGCTTATAATCCCACAATCTCCCCAGAAGTCTAAAAAGCCTACAAAGGAAAGTTCAGATGGAGGTATGCGGTTAGAAGATAAAAGAATGGAAAAATTGATTTAAATGCAAAATGAAACTGGAGATAATTTAGCAACTCTCGAAATATGTAATCAAACTGGTAACGCTACAAGTGGTCAGTATTCTCCTACTAGTGGGCTATGTATTCCATTGCTATAAGTACTAGACGGTATTTTACAATCCAATTACAGATGTCAATGATAGTCTTGTTCGTCGAATGGAAGAAGTGAGTTCTCAGACTGATCCATGTTGTTCGGATGACAGAGACCAAGACA
>JAPYYZ010004678.1:0-10341 GCA_030522705.1 Eretmocerus eremicus
CGTGGCAGGGATTTGTAAGTCAAGTTTCAGTTAAGTCTTCACGATCTTTGAAATATCGATCTTTGCTTGCGGTTCAGTCTTACTCTTGCTCAAAAGTTTTCTCCACATGAAAATTTAATATAGTACTCCAGATATTGAACACTGTCAAAACTTCTTCTCTTTATCGTTCCTCTTCGAAAGATAGATATTGAACTGACCGAAGAAAAAGTTGTGTGGTCCCTTAATAAATCTTCTTCAAACTCGACTATACTCCATTAACTATATCGTCTTTTTAGCTCAAGGTATGTAACAAGCTACTGCAATTTTTCGGATTTTGAGCTCACTGAGATTATTTCATCAACTCGATTGAACGTGGCTAATTATTCAGTCGAGAGTTCCGATATAGAATGTAAATATGTACCTATTTTACCAATCGATTACGACAAGCCGGAAGTAATATCTCGCACCAAAACCAGGGTGAAGAAATGGAGTCATAGGTGGCAGTGGATGTATGCGATTGCAGGAAGCTCTTTTGACGCATACGGTCAGTCATATCTCACGACTGAAAGTCGACCCACGAGGAGAACTGCATAAGATCGCATTAGAAATATACATTCCGGGGATTGCAAACTCATCAGCTATTAATTATGAATGCACGTTGCGTAAAGTTATCCAATACTTCCGATTGAGCTGATATAACGTTGGTAAGTTATCTCAATCGGATACGACGATATTTGAGATGAATCATATAGATGTTGAGAATATCTGTGGCTTGATCATTATGCATGCCCGGAAACGGAACGAATGCATGGGATTGGAGAGATACGGTTTGATTAATTTATTGACCCAATATTTCCCGCTTCGTTACGTCTCCCGATAGCATTATCGGATTAATCTCGGCATGGTACATAAACTCATGCTTGTTCAGCGCGACAGCCGAAATGTAGAGCTCATCAAATGGTTGTATGATTATCATCCACTCATCAGTAATACTGCCCAAAGTTTTGAGCTGTTCTGCACACGTGCACAATGTAGTGCATAATTCTGATGTCGAACAATTTAACCTTCGAACTATATCAAGCGTGGCAACGAAATCAACCAGTAAAGTTCGTCAAATCCGCAAATAGCAGCAAACACTCCCTCAAAACGTACCGATCACCAAGAGCCTCGAGCGACAGATTGTTTGGAAACTTTTTGTTTGCTATCTCTTCCGTGTGCGAGCGACAGGAAAACTAGACAATCCTATAGAAATAGAGGAGTCGGTGCGTACAATCCACATTGGCCGTTCGGCGAAAAAATAGGTTCGCGAGCGAGCAAAGAGCAAGGGAGGGAGAAAAGTCAAAAGAAAGCAATATCGCCCGTCCGAGTGTCGCAACAAAGTAGTTATGAGAGATATTCGCATTTTTCGAAAAGGAGCCTTGTGCGAGCAGGTGCCTTGGCGCGTATTATATAGACGCAACGCAAGTGGGCCTATATCCGAGAGCTTGCCACGCTCTGTGGCCGATCTTGCATCGAGATAGGTGTGTGTACGAGTATGCGAATCGCTATGCGGCCGCAATACCGCCGCACTTGGATCTTATCCGGCTTGCGTTCAAGTTTCACCGCTACCGGTAATACGCCGGCGATGGAGAGAGATTCGAATGGAGGCTGTCGCGTCACCGAATTTGCGAGGCTTATTGGTAAGTATTACACTAGAGCGTTGAATTTATGAATTGCTGTGGACGGGGTTTTGAGTGACTTGTGGGGTAATGGTGTCTTGGAAGCGTTCATAGAACTGATTTTTGGATAGTTATGTAGAAAGACGACGTTTCAAGAGGACGGCAGGTCTTTGTAATTCTTATGTACGCCCAATCGAATTTCTTCATGATGATTGAATTTGGTGCTCGTTTCATGTAGTTTCGATTGTAGTCTTCGTTTCAGAGACAACGTTTCGATGAGTTTCTGGTCACAGCTATTGTTCAATTTAAACCTATTGATTTGGAGATAATATCCTGTGCCAGTGTATAATTGAGTATCTTAAAATGAACGATGGACACCACAATTTATGTTCCTTTAGTATGAAATTATGTCATTTACCTTTCAGCTAATATCGATACCTCGTTTGCCTGTACGTGCGCGGTGTCGTGGCGCGACTTGTTTGTCTACTGATCAACAGCGATGGCAGAACACCATTATACGTATGTATGAGATTCCAATAAACCAGGGCTGAGTCTAAGCGTCCACTAAAGCGGATAAGCGTGATTTCCAGTATTTTGAGATAACTTTTGTTGCATGAATAAAAAAGTCTGATAAAATTAAAACAACTTTCTAAACATTATAGACAAACATTGTTTTTTCTGAACGAACAGCAAATCAATGTTAGTTTTTGAGGAAATGAATAAAAATGATAAATCTCCATATCTCTAACTTTATCGTTTTTTTCGTCATTTTTACACTAGTATTTGATTTTTTCCACCTCAGAATAGTTTTTGGAGCCCCGAAAGTAGGTTGTAGAGTGAGCGAGTTAGACCCAAAAAGCTTTCCGAGGCCATGTTTCCTAGCTCACATCATTGGTGATGATTTCATAGGAAAAAGTTCCTCTCTGATTTTGTACGTTTGTTCGAGTACGTGTAATGCCTCGTTAATTTCGCAGTCCTGTCATCAAAAAAGATGGAGGGTCGGTAACCCGGGACCTGAGAATTAGCGCAAACTTGAAACGAATCTTTCGCAAGATGGGCTCTCGAGCACATCCCAGCCTCATAGATCCTCAGCTACATTTTTGCACTCCAAGACAATGCGGGGGGATAGATTTCTACAAGCTAGACGATGCCTTACTCGAGATAGCTTGCTCACACATCTCCGACGTCGTCGCAATCGGTCGTGCGAACGCGAACCAAAGCAAAGTTTGCCTCAACCGATGCTCTTGCTGCTGTCATGGACGTATATCCATGGCTATCGCGCATGTGTTGTCTGAGAACTTTGAGAACAAATATATCACTCTTCTCGCGGCAGCTTTCGCGAAATTTTAGCACGCATTGTGTACGGGTGAATGAGCGAACTAATAGTGTGCGAGCCTCTAGGACATGTCCGCGTGTCCATTTCTCTTTGCCGTAGAAGGCCATCGCCGATTTTTCTCGTTCACCTCCTCTCGTATGGAAATTGCCGCGAATACACGAAAATTGAGCCATCGGATTTTTTTGAGCATCATGCAACTGGTGCATCGTCCTTGTCGAGTGTTATATGGTACATCTCACAGTGAGCGTAATGGGTTTCAGGTGTATGTACCTTTCAGTGTACGACGGTGCCTCGTAGCTTTTGTCTGGGGCGCGCTTAATTGGACGGGTGCTCGTCTCAACAACGACGACGACAACAACGCGACGATGATAACGACGACGTCGAGCCAAAAAACCTTGTTTGGTGCATACTCGAGGCCCGCTTTCCGAGCAGACGGCACACTTTTCCAGTGCTGCTTTTTGTTGCACATCCAATTGTCCTTAGTTGGGAATCACGAATATGCGACCTTTTTCGGATCGATGTGCGCCTCAAGCCGACGCAATATTCGTTCATACTTGTGAACGAAGGTGCTTCAAAGAGATGGCTTTTTTGACAATGCCTGTACGTAATAATTGAACGTTCAAATACTTTGCACTTCGGTAATAATAAAATGTCCCTCGGCTCGACAGTCCAAGAAGAATACAAATCTGAAAAGGCTCCTGCTGTCCGCAACAGGTCATTCGAAAGATAAAATTCTCAGCTTTTGGTTGATTAGACGTAAACATGGATTGTGCTCAATCTGAAACAGGTTAGGATGAGTTGAATCTGAAGAGTAGCAAAGTAGGTCCAACAGGGGTATGAATTTTCCACACTTCTTGAGATGCTCATGACTCTGAGCGAAAATATCGAATCAAAAGCTATCAGATGAATTAGGTTAGGGTAGATTTCTTCGTAGCGTTTGCGAGTTACATTACGAAACACTGACAAAAATGTGAAAAATGTGGCAAAATAACCCCGTTTAACGGCAATGAAAATACCTTTTCACTCAACTAATTCGTAATAGAAGCAATCTAAAACTAAGTGAAAAACAAACTTGAAATGTTCTCTGTCTTGTTGGGCATAAAATTTTCCACGAAGAGAAAAGATGTTTCCGATTTTTTTAAGATTCTGGTTTACTGGGATAAGACTGGTACCCATAAAATCCTTTATACACAAACCTCATCATAAGAGAGGAAACTCCTAGGACAAATATCAATTGGCTCTTTTTCTCGAATTTCAAATGTGCCCAAGAGCGTTTTAATACCTTGTCACATGTCCAAGCTGTGATAATTTTAGCATTAGCAAAAGTGTTTTTCTTTGAAGAAAATACAAATAAAAAGAGTTGACTCCCGAATAGTCAAATGCCTTGAACAAAAGTTTGGTCGTCGAATGATTTGTGTGAGCCAGAACCAGACTTTGTTTTAGACGATATTCAATGGTTGTTCATGCAAAATTTAGAGTCGGACAATGCGACCCATTCCTGCCCAAAAATTCTCTATCGTCACCATTCATTCAAAGTTGGTATAGAATGACTACAAATTAAATTAAAAGAAAGATCTCGGTGTTTTCTTTGTAGTGTTGAAAATAAAACACTTTTCTAGGTTGATCAAAAACGATCCACTGGGTAGGAGAGTTTGAGATGATGTCAATAAATAAAACATCAAGTTTTTATTTGAAATTTTATGAATATCTCATGGATAGTCAAAATGAATCTCAACTCTCTTATCTATCTGCTGATTTACCGACGGAACAACCTATTCACTTGCCAATTTGACGACCAATCGACCTATCAACACATCAACCAATTGACCTGCTGACCTATCGATCAATCACCTAGCTGAACTACCGACCTACCGAATGACTTGCCAGGCTACCGACTCACCTTTTTCAGTCAATTGACGTACTACCCTGCCCCCTTCTTATCTTCCTTCATGATGATTGACCTACCACTGCCATTTTATCAATCTACGTGTTTATTCATACATTACCAGCCGATTTATCGAATCGTCGAGTTCCATAATGGTTCAAGGATTAGAAATTAGGAAGATTCATGGACGAGGATTTACAAGGAGAAAGTCATGCCTTTGGGGCATAGTTTTGGCTGAAACTCTGGGAATCGTCTATTTTTAGTGCCGAAAGATGATGTCTGAACGCCACACATGCCAACGCTCAAACGTTTCTGAGCTACGCGCTGTAACACTAGCACCGCTAGTATAGATATTTCTTTAACATTAGTTTATACGGGTGATGCTAATGTCCCGGCTTGTAGCTCAGAAATGCTTGAGCGTTGGCATTTGCGGCTTTGGATATCCTCTTTTGGTACGGGAGGAGACTATTCACAAAATTTCAGCCAAATCCATGGTTCAAAGGTCTGACACTGTCCTTGTTAGTAAAGTACGTATTCCTGTTCTTCAGATTCCCGACATCCCTCAAGAAACTTTACGTGTTAAGATATTTGGGAGTGGAAACGTCTCCAGTTCGTCGCATATTGAGAAAAAAGGCACGGTGGCCTTGCGCGCTCTTGTTATTCGAAGTTTTTTTCTTCTATACTCGCCGGCAAGGCACTACCGCATCTTTTGATGACATTTACTTCTTATCATATCACACCTGCTTGTACATTCCAACAAGCTCGGTGGATAAGTCGGTGGGTCGATCGGTTGAAGGACAAGGGTCATCAGGTCGGCAAGTTGACATGTTCGACTGGTAGATTAGCAGGTCGATAGAAAGGTCGGTCACTTGGTAGATCGGTAGATAAACTGAATCATCAGCTGGTAGGTTGGCGGTTGAACAGGTTGTTACGTCCTTAGGCCAGCAGGTAAATAGGATGAAAAATCGATGGGTAGGTCGGTGGATCAATAGGTTGATCGTTTGGTACGTCGGCGAGTCATCTAGGCAGGTCAACCGGTCTAAGGGGTTGAGAGGTCTGCAGGTCTGCAGGTCAATAGGTGGGTCGATCGGTAGGTCGGAGGGGAAACAGGTTGTTAGGTACCGAGGTCAGCATGTTCATAGGGGGGTTGGTGGTTGGCTAAGTCGTTAGTCCAACAGGTTGATCGGTATCGTCTTGTCGTTGGGGCAATCGGTTGTTAGAGTGGTAGATGAAGAGGTCGACATGTAGGTTGGTAGCATGTCATTAGGCACATCGGTCAGTAGGTCGGGCGATCGTCATTCTGATAGGTGGAGAAGTCGATAGATAAGCGAAGGTCGCTCGAAAGGTTATTTATTAATCGAGTAATCAACCTATCACTCACGTATCGTTCTCCAGAGATCATTCTGGTTAGTCTCGGAGATGCGTATTTGGGTGTGAAATTGTGGGCTTTTCCAAAATCTTTGGTCGGAGAATGAAATTTCCCGTACTAAGGACAAGTTTTAGCTCACATATCTTGTCGCTGAATTGGAAATCCAATCCAACACCGGATTCGGATTCAGCGACTTCGACAACCTACGAATAAGGATTTTTCATTCGTTTCGTACGTCATGGTCCAATTCGACCACAATTTTCTCAAAATTCTAGCCTTCTGGGTACAAATCGACGGTGATTTTGGAATCATCGACCCTAGCTACTCAAAGAGAGCGTAAGTAGATCCCCAGCTCGTAACACTTTTTCATGGACTGTGTACTTGGATTCATCGAGATGGGCACTTGTTACCATCCGTCGATATCTGTCAGTTAGCGTGTGAGCGATTCCATGAGCACAGGAGCCTTCAGGCCTGTCATAAGCATCACGTGAACCAATCGCGCCAAACTGAATCGAGGAGCTTGCGGGAGAATCGATAGCGCGCAGTTTCCGCGCAAACTTGGCAGAGTCGCCTATCCATCGTCGCGTCCAATCACACAGTCGCACAAGACGCTCACTCTGCTCCCCCCAAAATCCACCCACGCGGCTCCTTCGCAACTCCTCGGATGCGCTCGTCTCGCTATACGCCGTATAAGCGGCACAGCGGCTCGGCAAAAAGGAGCGCAGATAAGAGCGCGGCTCCTCGCGGGCCTTTTGCGAGAGCAGCCGAGCGCTCGCGTCACGTGCAGCATCTCGGCATGCAGCGCAGCTCCCGTCCGTCTGCTCCACTTGGCGCCGCTGCATGCACCCGCGCAGCTTACGTAACGCCTTTATAAATAAGCGCAACTCCGTTCGCGAGGCTGCAGAGATGCCCGGCTCTCATGCATTTATGGATGAGTGAGGCATCCCTTCTCTCCCTCTCTCACCTCTCGCAAACTCCTTTCGCGAGGTCTGAGTGGGCGCGCAAGCGAGGTGTTTATAGGTGCCCGTTATCAGCGCCACCCTTCGCTTCTCTCCCTTTTGTACCCTGCAGATGTAATTTACGGCGTCGCGAGAGCGGCTGTAGTAGTAAACGAGGGCGACGATTGCGAGCGGTGCTTTTTTTATTCCAAGGCTGTTTTGAGGGAGGGCTGCAAATTGGTCGTGGGCGAGCGGGGTCGATCTCATTGAAATGCACGTGGGGGACCAGCCGATGAATTGACGAGGGCGGATTCGCTAATAACGCGCGCGGAAGTTGTACGCGGACGATGATGTCAGCGCGCTGATGCCGATCTCTGGACAGGCAATTTCCACTCTGCGGCCGCAGCAGCAGAGGCGTATCTCGTTCAGCTGCAGCCGAACCAATCCAACAAATCATCGACGCATCACTCTCTGCGCGAATCCTGAATCGCGATGCGAAATTAACGGGAACAAAGCGTGATTGGAATTGTCGAGGGAGTGAGAATTTTGTGCTTTTATCTGCTTTTCGTCGGGGCTTATTAACCACTACCGAGCTTCTCTTTATCGCGATTCTATACTTTCATGAGTCCCAAGAGAAACTATGAGATATAAAGTTAGCTGTGTCTCTTCTCGTGAACTGATCATCAGAAATGATGGAGGCCTCGACTCTTTGATCTTCAAGGAAAGAGACATCAGCACGAATCGTCACAGCATGCATCGCCATATCTTTTCGTCGTGTCATCGATAATGGCAGCTTTATTTGAAGGAGGCATTCATGCTTCGAACTCCGTTGCCATTCTTTCAATTACAATCAACAATACATCATAAGAAGTGGCACATTTTTATGGTTTTTGAATCAACAATCAACAGTGATCCCAAAATCCATCCATCAACGATCAACGACAATGAACTTAAACAAACTGATGTATTTATCAAAATCACTCTAATATCCTGAGCAGAGTCTCTGGACGATGAAAGTTTCACGCTCAGATTTGCATCCGTGACATATAAATGATTCCTCAAATGAGAATCCATGACTTACGAAATGACCATCTGATGAGTGAACAGTCAGATGAACGAACTGCAGATACACATACCTGACAACGCTTTCACCGACTTGATTGTTGTCATCCTGACAGTTTCACCTGTTGACTTGTTGACCTACTAATGTAAATGACTAGCCCATCGAGCTACTGACCAGACAGTCTCGAGTTACAACGATCAATAGCCTCGATGATTCACCAACTCACCGATCCGTAAATCTGTGCAATCCTTGAGATAATTGTAATGATCTGCCAATTTACTAATCTCTTGACTTGCTATCCTGCTGATCCGCAACTTCTTGCGATCTGATGACCTTCCGCCTATCTGATATATTGACGCAATGAATTACCAAGTTGAAAACCCCGTATCTAAAGGCCCGATAGACCCACTGACTGATCAATCTGTTGACATGTGAGGGTATCTGTTGCTAAACGGGTTGGCAGTTTGATTGATTGGTCGATCCGTGAGCCGTCAAATAGCAATAGGCCAGTAGGCCAATAGACTGGTAAGGCTTGCAGATTAGCACGTCAATAGGCAAATTGGTCGACAGGTTGGTTGGTTGTATAGTTGGCAGTTTCATCGGTCAGCCGGCCAGTAGGTCATCACGTTAACAATTTCGTTATCCCGGTACATCATCAGGTTTATAGGGCGGTAGATTACACATCAAGACTTTGGTTGATTCGTAGGTCCTCAAGATAGCAAGCACACAGGTCTGCAGGTAGGTTGGTGGGCAGGTGCGCAAGGTGGTGAATTAATATGTCGTCAGGTTGGAGTATGGTTGATGGGTACGTTGGTTGAAAGGCCAGTCTGTCAAGAAGTCGTTTTGTCAGCATGTTTTTGAATCGTATCGTCAGTGGGTCAGTCTAAGGCTCGGTCGATAAGTCAGCAGATCAACAGGCGGCTCGACCGGAATTTCGTTAGATCTGTAGGTTGAAAGCTCATTAATCGGTCGTGCAATAAAAGGGTAATCATTTTATTAGTCATGAATTCTGATTTGAGAAACCACGCGGAACATTTTTCAGAATGGATATTGGAATTTCAAACTGATGCTCTTTTAGAACTTTTTGACCAATTACTAACATTTTGTTCAACAGCACCTTTTTAGTTTATATCTTTCAATGAGGGCCCAAGAATCACAGTATGACATCAAAACTGGTTTCCGAAGATCTTCGCCCGGAATGTACCTGCGAAAAAAGTATTTTGATGAGTGCATGGATATCAAATTCGGATTCAGTGACCTCAGAACCCGTAGATTGAATGGTCAAGTTTTCCGATCATGATAATTTTATCGTCTTATGGGTCTGCATAATTATTTGATCGTGATTATAGTTGCTGAATTCACTAAATATACAGATTTCTCATAGATATTGTAGATTATTGATCAATCAATAATGTGATTAGAGTCAAGACTTGAGTAGAAAACCCCAGTTTTTTGCACATCATTCATGAATCATCATAGATTTGCAAAAGACAAATAGACAGCTACTTCTGCTTTGTAATTTACACATTTAATTTATATTTAACAAATAGGCCTTGATGAAATAATTACTTCTCTGAATAAAACATACCGCTTCAAATTGATCCAGTTTTATATTGCGCAGAGAGCACTTTACAATGTTGACGAAACATTATAAGCTGTGCCAGTTACACCAAGAACATGGTCGGCTTCATCGAATTTTAAAGGATGCAGGCCCTCATCAGAGTGTACATTCACCAACCGTAACGGCCGATCCGATAGAATGGGCTGCTAGCTTGCTAATGAAAAGTTTACCCCTCTCAGCGCAAATAATGCATATCTGACTGTTCGTAAACGCAATTATAGTTTGAGTGGCGCGCGAGAGAAGAGCTCTAGTTGAAGCGAATGCAACTCGGGTCCCTCACATTTCTACCGAAATGGGTCAATCATTCGCTCGGCTACCGAGCGAGGAAAAATAGATGGAATTGTCATTAACCATGCTCAATTAACAAAGAGTTTCCCCGAAAAATAAAATATAATTGAGACACCCAATTCTAGTCCAAATTATCACTGGCAAATCCTGAACGCAGAGTCGGAGCCACGGAAACTACAAGTATGGTCCAAAATTGCACGAAGG
>JAPYYZ010004679.1:0-10339 GCA_030522705.1 Eretmocerus eremicus
TTATCCAACAGTTATTTAGTTCGTAATGACTCTCAGCTCTTACAAAATGACTCACGAAAAAGTGTCCAATATATTGGACGGATATAGTGAATGGGTTAATAGTTTCTTCTCAACATACAATTTGTTTGAAGCTCTGTCCAAACTTTCTCTGAAAGCAAAATGGAACATGGCCGATCGATCGTTCTGTTAAACAACTTTTGATGCCAGAATCCGAAATGAGAAAAAAAGAGAGAGGTACGTTATACGAAGTTTTTAATGATAATGATACCATAGGTGTGGTCCGCTGGTTTGATAACAAGTCTGTGCGTGTTGGTTTCAATTACATGATTTATGACGAAGTATGGATGCAAGTCAACCGATGGGATAAAAAGATTGAAGGAATGGTTCTAATCTCCCAAGTCATCACTGTGCACAATTCTAACATGGAACGAATAGATTCGCAATTTCAATAGATCATTTACTACAGATGTTTCATGAAACTACGTGAATAGACTTGTAGAAATAATAAAAGAAGAAAAATAGACTTGTATAATGATTTATCATGCGTTCGTTATGGTGGTAACTAAACCTTATCTCATTTATAAGAGACATTGTAAACTCTCAAAATCCAGAAAAGGATTGGAAAGATTTGTTAGTTTTCCGCCAAGAAATCGGTGAATCCTTGATCTTATCAGCTACTACAGAGATCCTAAGGAAGAGGGATCGACCATCCGTCCAATCTGGAGCCAGAGCAACAGATCCTACGGAAACGCGCTCGTTGCGAAAAAAGGCCAAGCTCTTCAATTCAACGTCATGTTGAAGATGATGATGACTGTCACAAACATCATCATCTTCCGCAATTTGATGCCAAGAAATCTGGCACTCACTGTCAGAACTGCAAACTGGGGAAGACTCACGCATTTTGTGTGAAGTGCAATGTCCATTTCTGCTTGACGAGTATGAAGAATTATTTTTATAATTTCTACAAATCTCAACAAACATTTCTTGTTCTTGGAAAAATTCTTCATGTACTTGACATGAGTCTCTTTGATTATCTAAATGATCTCATTGTCAGTATCTTGATGAATAAATACTAATGTAGGCTTGATACATCTCAAGAAGAGAGTGAGACCTGATGCAATCCTCATCGAAGTGAAAGAGAATACACTATTCTACGCACACATAGCTAAGCAAATCGCTTCAAAATTTTCGAAACTTTGAAAGACAAATGACGGACACCTTCTCGAACAGTTGCAAGAGGGGGTCAAGGCAGACTCCATTCAGAATGTCACAAAGGATGCAACCCAGATTCGGGGATGATATGACGTCTCCCTCGGACTATCGCGCTGGAAGTGCTGGACAACGACGAGGTTAGCACGCTACAAGAGGTCTACGAAGCCGTCCTGGTTGAGCTCGAGCCAGAGCATGCTGGAAGTGTTACTGCGAGGGCCATATGTCCGGAATATAGGGATACCCGGAATGCGGTGATCACAGTCCCAGCGGAGCTAGCGCAGGGTCTCTTGAGCAAGGAAAAGATCCGAGTAGATTTCGTCATGGTACGGATCCGCAAAAAAGGTGGTATCCCGAGGTGCTACAATTGCCTTCTGTATGGACACTTGTCTGCGAAGTGCGACAAGCCGCATGAGAGACGTCCAAAACATTGTTTTAACTGTGGAGCCAATTGAGACGTAGCGCTCAACTGCAACTCCCAGGAGCACATGTGTCTGGAATGCGAAGCCCTATGGGAGGACCGCAGCCACAGGTCAAGGTTGAGGGGCTGCAAAGCTTACCAACGAACGAAAAAGGTAGGGAGGCGCAGGAATAAAGGCTGAGATGACTCATCTCCTACAAGTGAACCTTCACAGGAGCGGAGACGCTCATAATCTACTCGAGGCAGAAGCTAAGAAACTGAGAGCGGAGGATCGTCTCGGAGCAGAACCTCAGATCGGAGAGTATCAGAACCACACAAGACCTGGGTAGGGAATCAGAAGTCCGAAGTTGGAATGCTTCGCTCACTGACGCCGAGAGACCAACTAGGGGAACGGCTACGAGTGCAGTCATTGGTGAAATTGCGGTGTATAGTTTTTACTACGGCGCCGAATGCGACGATGAATGACTACTTAATTTTAAGCTTTGCAGCACTGCACCTCTGACCTGTGGCTATGGTCCTCCCGTAAGGCTTCGCCTTCCAGACACTTGTGCTCCTTGGAGTCGTAGTTGACTGCAACGTGTCCATCGGCTCCACAGTGTTTTGGCCGTCTGTCCTACGGCCTGTGGCACTCAGCAAACAAGTGCTCATACAGAAGACAATAATGACGCCACGGGATACCACCTTTTTTGCAAATCCGTGCAATGACGAAATCTACTCGGATCTTTCCACTACTTCCTATACTACCATTTCGAGTTCGGATATTGCGATTCAGGCATTTGCCTTTGCACAGCTTTACACCATGAGAGGAATCCCATAATAGAGATCGAATACTCTTGAAAATGGAAAAAGGTAGTAGAGTCGAATATTTGACCTCCATATTGAGACCGCCATCTTGGATTTTGGAAAATCAAAATTCTGGATCCATATTACCGATCAGCGACCCCAAAAACCCCAGAGTAGAGCTTTCTGAGCTAAAATATGCAGTTTTTGAGAATCTTCGATCCGCCATCCTGAATCCGCCATCTTGGGTTTGAGAAAATCGAAGTTCGCACTCCATACTCGTGATCAGCGACCTCAAAAACCCTCCGAGTAGAGATTTTTGAGTTGAAATACGCAGTAATGTACATTTTTCAATTTACGGAAAATTCAGGCTTCAAAAAGTTACGATCTTCGTAATCTCCCGCCATTTTGGAGGAATGCAAGCGAATAAAATGGGTCAAATTTTTTTTTCATCAAAGTGCAAAAAATTTGTTCACTTTTGTTCATAGTTTGAAAAAAAATATACATGTATATGAGTTCTTAGTTTATGTGTCGGCACCTGCTCTTTCGAGCTGCAACCAGACGGTTCATAGTTTGAAATTGGGGTTTCACCTTTTTGTTACTCAAAAAAAACTCTGAAAAATTTGCTTTCTCGAATTTCCAGTCCGGAAGAAGCCGCCATTTTGTTCTTCCATTGCAAGATATCGCAATTCTGACCACGGGAATCAAAAGAGCACACCCAAAAACAG
Organism: Eretmocerus eremicus; assembly: GCA_030522705.1. Classification (NCBI taxonomy): domain Eukaryota; kingdom Metazoa; phylum Arthropoda; class Insecta; order Hymenoptera; family Aphelinidae; genus Eretmocerus; species Eretmocerus eremicus. The sequence goes on from JAPYYZ010004679.1 coordinate 3,139, forward strand.
GGGGTAGGGTATTTTGATTCCGATAAGAGTAGATTTTCCATTCGAGAGCAGAGGTCGAAAATTGGTGAATAATCGACCACGTCTGGGCGCTGATGTGTTAATTAAACACAAGTGATGTATCCTTCAATATACCTCCATAAATCAAACGGAATTCGGAGGTTCGCAAAGTGGAAAAATGCAATTCAATCTGTGACAAACCAGAATACATGCTGAATCCCTATACACAAAGGTTGCTCAAGAAGGCCGGACCTGGAGTTTGATTTATACCAATCAGAAATTCCAAAGCTCAAAACGGGTATGAATTACTTATCGTAACAGGAGCTCTCATGTACGAGATAGCTGATTTTGTAGTGAAGTAAATGGGCCGCAAGGGGCCTTCAGAATTTTTCCCCAAGCTGTTCCTCTTATGAATGTTCACATGCAAAAGAGTACAAGAAAGAAATACCGTAGGAAAACGAGAATGAGGCTAGTATCCCCGCGAGATTCCAGAGTCGTGCAAGAATAACAGAACAGAAGAAGCAAGAGTAAGTGGAATGAGTATACTGGAAGGACTGCTCACACAGTTGAACGGAGCGCCAGCGGTGGCGGCTAGCGACCTTTTAATTATCCCCAAACGTTAAATTCTTTATCTGGCTGAAACAATGTGGTGAACGGGTGTTTTCACAGCAAACACGAGCCATGTTGATACGCGGTAATAGAATAATCTGGCAGCTGATTCCGGGGATATAACCCGCGGGAGCGCAGACCGAGCAGGCGAACTGTGGTCTCTGGCTCCCTTCGACGAATGGAGTTATATAACTACACGCTCTATACGCTTGCACGGGGGTATAAGTTCGCTTGTTCCCTTCCAGTGCCCCACATCTCTGCGTCTCCCTCGATCTGCAGTTGTTTCAAACTTCTGGATCCCTCCACTTCTGTTGCTCCCCGGGATCGGCCGCCCGAGTGCTTGATTTAGCCCTCATGTGCTATCGCGTCAAAGTTGAAGCCTATGTAGAGTTACGCTCATCATACCGCGTGGTTCATATGTTGCTCATAGACGATTCATACCGTAGAATCAAGCCATTCATTGAATGGAGAAGGATTCATCGAGTTCTAGTAGTGCCTTTTGATTTTAAGCTTTTCGTTTTCATGGTTATCAGACGAATGGTTTGGTATCGTACTGAGCGCATGATAGATGTGCAATCACTCTTTCGTCAATAAAGACGATGAAATTGAGCAAAAAGTTCTCGAGGAGGTCGAAAGATTACGCGAGGAAGAAACCATGAAGGTCTTCGTTCTAGTTACAAACTGATCTTCCTTCACTGATGTTCATGATTGTTCGAAACCATTTCTCACAATTATAATTCATACATCAGGAAATTTGAAACTTTTCCGCTCAGTTAACCATCTGTATGTATCCCGAAGAGACACTTTTCTATGAAGGAAAGATTTGCTAAGTTAACAAATCAAATGCTAGATCTTTATTGCACAATTCGACAAAAGAAATTATCCAAATCAAGAGATTAAATTGGTTCTTTCTACAAATGATGAGTCATTGTCAATTTCGATAAAAAATTGTTATTAATTTGAAGATATTACTCAAGGTAATTATCCCCCAAACGCAGCGCCATCGCGCGGGGGGGGGGGGGAGGGGCGTTGGTCACGTGATTTTTCTGCTTGAAATAAGGTAACAAACACGTTCCTTTTACAAGTATCAGCTATTAAATGTTGGTAAGCCTTAGTGTAAGTAGAACCATACCCCAAATGGTGCAGATAATCGAATTGTAATGCCCCATGAATGCAGCTACCCAATCTGAGCATAGTGTGATGCGCTTCGCCCTATTTTGTCCACAGGAATGGACATTCGTTGTTAGAACTTCCAGCTCCAGCTATTTTGAATTCTGAATTACTTCAAATTGTGATTTCGAGGATGAATCCTCGTCAGCGAGGGTTTTCTACCTGGAGGCTACGCTAACTCGAAAATTCGGGAACTTGAGATTTGGAAAACATTCTCCCTTCAGTCACCATTGAAATGCACATTTATTATGGGCTCATTATTTATTGCAAATGCATCCACTTCCATGGTAAACGGAGGTATCATTCATTTACCATGAAAGTTGACCAAGACAATCGTGACCATGGCACCCTCGGGCGGTATTTCCTTCAAGATGAAGGAAGGTTAAAAAATCGCATTCAGACGGGAAATTGTTTTATCTTCTTTAATTCATCCCATATCTCTCATGTTACGAAGCAAACAAGCCAACCACAAATAACTTCAGTTTTCGGTCCACTTGCCTGTAGATCTGGGCAAGATTAAACTCTCATAATTAATAACTCGTCTACATCAGGAGGAAGTGTAGGTTCAAAAACTTCAATTGTCATCAATGATGATACCATGTAATGAGAAGGCTTGAATGGACTCTGATAAGACACTTAGGACAAGCCGGCCAGTGAAATCTTGAGCTTGGTATCTAGATAGTTGGAATGAAAACGCAGAATATCAAAAATACAATGTACTCCTTGGAAAATTCCAAAATGAATGAATGAGCTGTTTGGCTTGCGAGAAGAATTTAGTGGCCTTGAAACCTTTGACAATCGTTCTCAGAGTGACGATCAAAATAAGAATACGATAGGAGACCCAGAAGATGATCTTCAAGAAGACTGCGAAGTCTGAGAATTCGAACTGAAGCGTGCCTTTAGCGTGATACTAGCTTTCTCAACATGCCTCATGTATTATCGGAGAATCTATACAAACTTTTTAGTGCACTGCGCCGTCTCCGACTCTGATATTATTTAGAACTCTAAAATGGACAGAATAAGACTGGCAGCTATCTTGAACGATATTATAGTTCCAGCGCAGAAAAAACGTTAAGCTACAATCCTAGAGCAGACAAACTTTGTTATCCATATTGATGGATCTACAGATATCACCGACATTTCTTCCATTTTCGTAGTTGTATGTTATTGACAGAGAGCGTAGGAGAACTGTTGAGCCCTTGTAGGAGTTGATACCAGCTTATAAGAGGGGCAGCGTTCACTCGAAAGCTGATACTGAGGCTGTTTTTGAGAAAGTGGTATCGAGTTCTCAAGAGTCTGATACTCCTCTTTCAAAAGTCTCTGGAGTTTGCTCTGACAATTGTGGTCTCATGATTGGAAACTGTCATTCAATTGCAACATTATTCAAGGAGCTATTTCCGAATATTTGCATCATCAAATAAGCTCGTCACCTCAAGCTCTTAGTTTCAAAGCACGTGATTCGAGTATTTTTGAAAGACATATCGGGAGTTGTGTCGATTGTTTTCAATTGTGTCCGAGGGAGTGCAAAGAAGAATACATTATGGCGAACCCTACAAGATGTTCTCGAGGTCTCGCCATTGACAGTATTGAAGAGTACGCCTATTCGGTGGTTATCGTTGCACGAAGCTATCAGGCGTATATTGCGGAGATGGGATGCATTATCAATATTTTTTCAACACGAGGAATTCATCAGAGATAATATAGAGTGTTACACACTGGGATCTGTGAGTACTTACAGCAGACCCGAATGTGAATGGAAATTGTCCCCAATGCAAGGAATTTCTCGTGGAGACCCATGATTTATCACCTGGGTGCGTCTCTGTGATAGAAGCTTATAGGCGTGACGGACATCCATCTAGCGGCTTTGCGGCGAGATACGGCTCTCTCGCTAGCGGCAGCAAAGCCGAGCAGGAGATGATGCCGTTAAAAACGAAGTATACCGTGCGTGTGACGCGCCTGTTATTGTTACATCAATAACTCATCGTTGAGTCGATAAATCGTCACGAACTTTGAGATATGCACCATTGGCTATGTGTTGAACAGATATGCAAAATTCCGTCAGGATCGGCGGTATAGTTTTTCTGAATGAACGCAATAAGAAAGTCCAGAGTCGCAGATAAAAAGAGCTTTGCTCCAACAAAGCAAATATTATACACTAGTATGTCTTGAGCAGGACCGCGATGAACCAAATTCTTGTCTATAGAAGATTTTGATTGGCAATATTAGCAGGAAGAAGAACAACATCTAAAAAAAAATTGCCTGACAGAAGAATCGTCAGTTGAGGATCTCGAATCAAACGTCATACCCATCGATGACGTTTAAACGTTTAAACGTTTCTAACTGATATGAATAAAAGAGTTACAATGGAACATATCGGTGAATATCAAAATCGTCAATCCCAAGGACACGGCCGCACGATCCAAAATCAGGTTTGGCGTGTACGTGTTCTTGGGAGTGGGTTGTTTTTCAATCCCATATATTACCTGAGATATCCAGAAAATCGAACATCGGTCGTTATCGTTCGATACCAGAAATTTTGACGTAAGTGATCGGAAGTCTGTAGCTTATGCGCCTAACTGGCAGTTTACAAGACATGCAGAAATGTATCATATGTAAGATGAGCGCAATTGGCTCGATGGAAATAAAATTGACGGAGTCAATGCTCTACATGATAGGTGAAGGAAAAACTATTTTTCAGTGTCCACTACAGCGACTGCAACATCTCTGATTCATACGGAGGGTGGTACTTCAGCAGACGAACATTCCTTCCTCAACTATTTATCTGGGAATATTACAGGGAAGTTCTTCTTTCCTTTGAATTTTGGTGGGCAGTGATATATAGGAATAGTCAATGTTGATCGAGGCACCGCGAGGAATATTGACTCGAAACGACACGAAAACCCACATAAAAGGGATTGAAGGATTAAAAAGTACTACCTGAATTTTCTCATTCCTCAAACTTTCCAAATCTTGAACGACCAATAATCAGGGCATCGATTAGATCTATCAACCATCCATAAATCCTCTTTGACTACTACAAGCACCTAATGACGAGGATAACTGTTCGCCCAAATAGTTCAAGGGAATCAGTCCTTGTTCGCCAGAGTTTCAAAATAAAAAATTCCAAGATGCTCTACGCTTTCATTTGGAGTGAACTCAATTTCATAGTAGAAAGAGATTGAAGAAAATGAATCAATTGCCCTCAATTAACGGCATTGAATGTATATGAATATTCCGAGTTCAAACTTTACACTAGAATCAAGCTGGTTTTTGGCAAATGCAGGATCAATTCATTGATGGGAAGTTCCCCTAGGGTATATATAAGTGATTGTAATGAGCCAATTTAGTTAATACTGACTTATCCATTAGAGAATTGGATCACCAAGCCTTTTGTACAACATTTGGCAGGATATTTGATAAGTGAATGTGTAAGTATGGTTCTCGGCTTGAAGGAAATATCACTCTGAATGATGTAGTATCCTTGAGCCTCGCCCCAGGCAAAAAAATATCTCACTCACAACCGCAATCGTTCGTATGACGTGGAATGGACATTCTAGCAATACAAAACACACTCTCCACGCGCTGCACGAGCCGCACGTTTTTCACTGCACGAGAGGCACGTTTAGGCTGTTCCTCTTTGTATAAGGAGGCACTATCAATACTTCCAATGCTCTGAGTTATGGACTCAATAAAAGTACTTTCAGGTAAGATAATTAGAACTAATCTAGAACTCGATCAATATGGTCAATCAAGGACTTTATCGCTCGCGGGAATTTCAAATTATTGTATATAAATTCTCCACTCTGGCGAGCTAATGTGTACACAGCAAATCTGCTGGAGACACAAGTCATTTCGACGAGTGTACCTTTCGAAGCTCCTCGATTCGAGATCGGATCGAAGGATTTTGATGGAAGGTTTTTATGATAGATGAAGGATATGGAAAAATTTTGACTCTGCGCTTGATATTAGTGCATTTTGCTCTGTCTTGCTTTGCCCCCTGACGAGCCAGATCTTGCAAGAAAGGGCGAAACGCACTAATATCAAGCGTAGGGTCAAAATTTTTCCATATCTTTCATCTATCATTTGAAAACTTCCCATCAAAACCCTCCGATCCAACCTCGAATTGAGGAGCTGCGAAAGGTACACTCGTCGAAATGACTTGTGTCTCCAGCAGATTTGCTGGGTATAGATTAGCTCGCCAGAGCCGAGAAGTTATATATAATAATTTTAGATCAGATAGGTCCGTTCGTATAAAAGGTTTCATAAAAGCATACCTGCGGAGTACAATATTCTTCGGAGGTTCAAACTTGATTGCACGATTGTGATAGTAGGTGATTGTGAATAAATCAAATCGTTCAAGACTTAATCTGTAAAATTCTGACGACTATAGCGCTCACCATTCTCAAATGCGGTTTTCTGTCCGAACAACCCTTGAGATTATGAAGGTGTCAAAACAAATGAAAGAAGTGAGGGCGAGTTGCTATTTTCAAATCACTCTTTTCTCGGCATCACTAGATCATATTTGATCCTTACAATTCGTCAAATACAAAGACGGCTGAAAGACGGTGTCATTCTTGCGCCTACTAGAGTACGTATACCGAGACCTATACGGTCAACGGGCCCCTGTAAATAGGATTTCTAGGGGGATCTAAGTTGCAAGTGATGGGCCACAGCGCAGGAGGCACGAGAATTCAAACCCTCGAAATCTCCGTCATTATGAATTATTGACGGAGAAATTACGAGCACCGTAAGGTGGCAAAAATCCTTTCACCCAGACCTCTATAATCGTCGATCTGCCGCATGCCGTAAAAGTGGCACCAAGTATTGTCCACGTAACAGTTATACCCAAGCGCGCTCGTGACATAATGGAAGCGTACGACCATGTGCGACTTACGTATTTGCTCATAAGTACGACAGGGGCGAGTTCGAGCGAAGACGCGGGGATATAACAGCCAGATCCGCGCTAAAACAGCTTCGCCACGAGCCGCAAGTCTCCAACTATGAACAATGTAAGCGGGGTTACATACGGGGGAGTCCTCGTCGTCGTCTCGTATTCACTCGCTTACTTACTTGGGTACACTCACGATGAAATCTTGCGGTACGCGCCCAGAGTTGGCCAAGTGCAAACAACCCCGCGCTGAGTCGAAAGCTCTACAGCCACTCACACTATAAGGTGCTCTCCATTAATGACGTATGGCAGTCTTAAGCCATTTTTATCCCTCCCTCCTATCATAACGCAATTTGATTCAAAAAGTTGCATTTATATCCCAGCATGCTCAAAGTTGTATTCGATGACATGGCGAGAACAAAACTTATTTAAGCAAACGATACACTCTAAACCCCTTCCAATCAAGACTGATTTGTTTCCAATCAGCATCTGATTGGAACGTTCCATGCGATCTCTTGATTTGTTTCCAATCGAGTT
>JAPYYZ010004680.1:0-12410 GCA_030522705.1 Eretmocerus eremicus
TTTCCGCGAGGATATATTGAAGGTCATTGTTTTTCCCGGCAGTGACTCTGTTGAAGTCCAGTCCGCCAAGGAATTTGAAAAGTGAATCAAATGGCAGTAAAATTGTCCTCATAAAACAAACGTCGCCCCAATATCAGAGAGGAGTCCGCGCGAGGAGGCAAAACAGAAAGAGAGCGCGAACAGGGATAAAGTGCTATAGGCAGAGTCGCTCACGTTTATTGCGCGATAACTCTCGCAAAGAGACAACGAGCTCGCGTCAGCCGACGAAACAGACGCGCGTACCTTGGATATATCGTCGCTCGATGTCCGACTCTCCTCAATTTCGCCCCATGAAGAATAGGCCCACTCACTCCCCACGGCCATTTTTCCCTCTCGCTCGCATGGCGCAGCTCTCCCTCTCGCACCCTTCCATTTGTTCTGCTCCAAGACTCCACGCTGCCGAATTTGCGCGTGACTCGGCAACAAGAGACAGAGAGGCATCTCGAATGGAGCTCTCTCTCTGGTACCGCTAATTCGAGCATTTTCTGTCTCTCGCATTTGTGGCAAGAGTCTTTGTCGTGTAGAGAGGAAGAAAGGGCGGTTTCTGCAGAGTAGCCGGAGCAAGAGTGATATCGAGGTGGGTACGAGGGGAGGTAGAGAAAGTGAGCAGGCGTGGCCCGGGATATGTCGCGGAAGGCAAGGCCGCTGGAATTCCCAGTAGATCACTGTCGCGACGCGAGAAGCCAATATAAATAGCGCGACGGCGCGCCGAAAACAGCCGACGGGAGCGTCTCGGCTCTTTGCAGCTGTCTCGCGAGCAGCTGCTTCGTCGGCTCGAGCTGCAGCGGTATTGTTTCAACGACTCGCGAGTTGGCCGAAAGCGGCATCGCATGGGTCCAGATACGAGACGCTGCTGTTCTTTCGTCTTTGTGTCCCTTACTTCGTGTCCTCCCAGTGGTATCCTCTATCAAATCTTGGACCAAGTCGGGCTGTCGTAGCAATGCTGTGAGTTCGTGTCGAGTGCTAATACCAATATTTTACTCGAATTCTTTTTTTTTCTTTTTTTTTGACGTATTCAATAGAAACAATGCACTAGGGTGATGCCATCGGATCTCTGGGGCGAGACCCTCGTAATAAGGATTTTTCAAAAACCTCGTATAACTGCTTCATCGATTAGATCAAACCGTCAAAATGATGAATGATTCCAATCTTAATTTGAAGAACCCAAAGAGTAGTTGCTATTTACAGATGATTCGTACTTACTGAGAGTAAGGGATTACTCTTTTCGTGTTTTTTTTTTCCCGAAAAATATTTTTGATCCCAAGTAACTGATTCGATCTATTTTTTGTATCAATTCATTTACTTGTTGAGTTATTATATTTTGGTTATGAAATTGATCGAAAAGGAACGAGGAAACTTATTGGTGCTATTAAAATTATCAATAGTTCTTCATTGGAATTCTTCTAGTTATATCTCAATCAATTTGGATTAATACAGCCCAAAAAAATTATTTTATAATCGCAGAATCATCACACGTTGACATCACATATCTTTTAGTAGTACAAGTCAGTGTATGGTCAGACTTGCGAGTCTCCCGTTGTCTGTCTCTACAATGTCACTCACAATAAGAGTATCTTCTAGAATTCTTGTGCAGCTCTCTATTTTGGAGCAGAAGATGCATTCATATCCATTTTTAGTCTCCAAAATCGTAACTACTAAGAAAATCCTTTCACATACTTTCATCTCTTTCCATCGACATCATTTCTAGCACCTCCTTAGTATCAAACATGAGTCCATCATTGATTGTACATATTTCAGATAGAGAGGCTCAAGCAAAAACGTGAAATTGTTCGAGAACGATTCATCCCCTCTCCTCATGCTACTCATGAAATAAAAATGATTCAGAGGATTATAATTTCGCCTTCTACAAGCTCGTACTTACAATCAAGGAAAAAGTTCTGCTTGTATCACAATAATTATGCTCGGGTCCCTCAATCCAACTCCACCTGAAATCATTTTCTGCAGAAAATCTTCCGAAACCACTTCCGAATTTCCCATAAAATCCTCCTGACTCATCGTCAAAGATTTTTCAAGCCAAAACCTCAGGATGATTCAATAATTGTAGCATACCGCGAACTCGCTCGCAAAGCCTCGACCCGGCTCGGAGACAAAGCCTCGACCCGGCTCGGAGATGAAAAACAGGATATTACCTAGTATAACCGAAGCCCGTTTGGCTCTCAGCTCCCAATTTCCCAATTCGTACAATAGCCATCCGCGAGGCGCGCTATCACAGTCACGCGCACACGTGGACGGAAGCGGTCGCTTTGCGCGGGCGGCGTTTAATTTTCAATCGCGCTCGTCGCTCGCTTTCAGCGCTAAGCGGATGATCGCCGGATGATTTTATCGCCGATCGCGTATGCCGGGCGGGTCTGGCCGCGCGCTTTAATGAGCCTCCCAACCCCGCAAGCCAGCCGACGTCAGCTTCCGCCCCGAAACTCGCCTCGCTCGCCTCTCGCTCGCCTCGCCTCTATCGGGCCAGTCTCGTCTCGCTGGCAGAGGCGGCTCTCGCAGGCGGTCCGCGCAATTACGGGGCGCGTGCTCCGACTCGGGAAAGGCGCGTAGCCGGGCGTTCTGGCCGACGGAGCTTGCGGCTCTGCTCGTCGTCTAGCAGCTCACGTATGAGCCGCACCGTCGCGCCGTCGCTCGTCGGCCGCCAGATGCTGCGAGAGCCCGAATTGAACGGCCCCGATGCGTGTTATATACTTACGTGTGGCTGCCGCAGAGTCGAGAAATTTTGCGAGGTCGATGCGCCCCGAGAGCGAGAGAGAGAAAGAGAAAGGGGGAGCAGCGGATGAGACGGGGAGGAGGGGGTTTGCGCGTGGTGAAAATTCATTTGGCGAGTTATGGGCTCTCGCTGGGCGGCCCGAGCGCGTGATTAATTCGAGCGCGCGTGGCCTGTTTGGCGATTATTGTCCGGCGCGCTTCTCGCCCGCGAGTACTGCCCACCCCGACTTTCTATTGTTGTATTCAGTGTCTTGTTACCCGTGATTGAGATTAGGTGCGACTGGTTGGTATTTCGGAGTTATTTGAAACAAAAGACATTCGGTTGAATCATATTCAATCTAACAAGGAGAGGTCTCGATCTCCGAGAGCCCAATCTTGCTGGAAATTTCTTTGCACATTCTTTGAACCAAATTTCTTCTGTTTAGTCTAATGGGCATTCCAAAGATTCAGTCAGAACCTTGAGCATTGTGGAAACATCAAAACATACAACTTTTCAACATGGACCTATATAGGCAATGTTAATATTTCACACTGTATCTTTAGAGGGGAGGCTCATTGGACTTAATAAAAGAATACGGGTATTTTTTTTCGGTTCAAAGAATGTGGCAAAAAATATCCATCAAGATTGGGCAACATTTTGACTGAATTTGGTATGATATTAAAGATTGGAATTCGCCCCGGTCCTCCGCGATTTTCATCCTCATCGATTTTCAGCGAAAACATGACCGAGAAAACTACTCTTCAATTTTCAGATCCACTCACGATCAGTCTCCTACCGTATCCAATGAACCATATAATCACGAAGTTATTTCGATGCCCCTCTCCGGGCTGCGTAAATAATTTCGCTCAATCGCATTTGCTGTGCCGAATTATTCACCCATTAACAGTGGCTGAGCGTCATCCTCCGTGTGGATTTCACAAAGCAATATCGCGCCAATGCCTCCGAACGAATTCAATCTCTCCCTCTCTCATTCAAAACGCGCGCCAATCCCCGGCTCGGCTTCGCGGCTTTAGTTGTCGAGCATAGATTTGCCATTTGGCGATCTAGGCTCGCGTGCGATGATGGGAAAAAGGTTTAAAGCCAGCGAGCTCGCTTACGCTCGAGTGGCTTTTCCCCACGCTTGCGCACCATGGACAAGCGTCTCGAGCTCTCGTCACGGGCAAATCCATTTAAACAATGGAATCATTCGTTATCGCGTCGCCGGTCGTATCTCGCCTACGGCAAGGTTTTCTCTCGTGCGCTTGGCCATCCAATTACTTGGGGTCCGTGTTGGGGCAAAGCGCGCGTTTTGCGTCGCGTTCGCTTGCATTTTGGCGGGGCTGTGGTGGAGTTACACTCGCGCATTGCGGCTGCTCCGCTCGAAAGATGGACCACTCAATAACAAGAGTAAACTTTTGTGTCGCTGGATTGGAATGAAAAACCACAAAACCATTAGTTGCAGATGTATAGTTCAAACAGATACCGATGTACATGATCCTTGCATCCTGGATTGGCTCTTAGCATTTGTGGTAAAAATGAGCAAGAACAAGCCAGTTCATAATTCAAACAGATGTTGATTAGCATTTCAAAATCTTTGTATCGGACTTTTTAGCAGTATGAAAATCCATTTTCTCTTCGTGCATCTTACCGCGGTCTAGAAACATTCACGGATGCCAATAATCGAATCACAAACAAGTAACAATAAGAGGATGACTTCTCTTTCAACTTGCAAATGTTGTTGGCTTTTTTTTCAACCGTCCAGTAGGAGCAGCAAAGCGTTAGCTTTTGCGGGATATCTGAACACCCTAATTCGTTAAGTAAGATACTTGGTTCGTATCAGTGCAGTTGATTTACGCCAGTTCATGATCTTCAAATGGATGCAAGTACGGAATGATTCAAGTACAATGTGACAATTAATTCTTCTATCTTGGAACTAAACCTTGACAATCTCAAGCCAACAAAAAAGCTTGAGTCTGAATCTCACCCACTATATGAGTGCGTCCACGTCATTTTTCACGATTTTCTTCGACTATTTTTCTCTCTCCTCAAATTTTTCCACTTGGAGATGTTAAAAAATAAAATTTCTCGCAGTTTCTGAAGTGTAAAAAATCTTTCGTTCGACTTATTTTTAGCCTATGCGATCAATTTTACGGGGAAAAAAGTCAATATCAACACCTCCTACTCGTATTTTGCTAACAACTTTTTACTACCCCAACCAATTCGAATAGAGCGAAAAGAATTTGCTTTCATACCAGCTCATCCTCAACTTATTCAGAAGGGATCTTGATCTCTCGATTCTCTGCTCTTAACCTAGAGCTCATTGGAGAGTGATTTGATCATATCATATTCTTTGGTCCTGAGTCAAGTTCCTGACAAGTGAATAAGTCATGCATCATGATGCCGTAATGGTTCTAGGCAAAAAATTTGTTTGTTTCATATACTTGTTCTTCTTTTAAGAAGATACGTGACACAACTGATTGTAATTCGGATATCTCTCCGTTCAGTATAACTGATAAATTGATGGTGTCTAAACGTTCGAATCACAGATGTGTAAACCAGGATCAGATGTGTTTTTAGTCTCAAAAAGTCAAGTCCATTCATCTATCATCTTGATTCTTTCGAAAATGACACACGATAGTGGATTACGCACCTAGGGAGTGAAAGAGGGTTAGTCCCTCTTGGGTGAAAATGATCGCTCGAGGCGAAGCCGAGAGTGATAAGAACCCAACAGGGGGTGATCCTTTAGGCTCCGTAGAAACGTATAATACTGTTTACTACGAGAGAGAGAGAAAGTACGTGTGGGTCCGACTCGTCAGAGCGGGAGAGAAGTACGCACTTCTGTCCCCGAGTGGTGAAAACGTTTTTGTAGCATCTTACGTAATGGTTGATAGTCGTATTCAATACAATCAAATTTTCCCAGCTTATCATCAATAAATCCAGCCAATCCTTACTAATACGTTCCTTTGTCTCAATACCATTCTTTGTCACGATTCTCTCTTCCACCCGTCGAACGAGAGCTCCAATACGGTTTCATCATCTGCCAATAGTTTACTCGTCCATTCCACCACTGACACACAGTCGCATGTTTACCAGAGCGCGTGCGATTCTGAAGCACCGACGTACAACATACCGCTCATCGCATCCGAGTTGATGTTTAGCAAACAGAGAGCGCAAGGGCGGCACGCGTGACTTGGCGCACGCACTCGTGCACGGGCTAATGTCCGACTCGTCACCGACTTCAAAGGCACGTCGTCACCTCTGCCCTTCCTTTCCGATCTCTCCTCCCGATGCGGCACACAACCCAGCCCTAATACATTGCTCAACAGACGAGCGATTAGCTCAGCAAACCCCGAGAGCCAGTGAATGAACCGCGAGCTCGAGAGGCTTTCAATCGGAGATTTCGGGCCCGTTTCACACCACCGTCCGATCCACTCTCTTCCCGAACTCAATTATACCAGTTATATATCCGCGCAATACGAGCACAGCGCCAAATCGTGAAATATTCATGAGCCACGCGATCGAACGAGCCAATTGTTGCTGCTCGCTCGAGCGCTCCGAATAAAATTCGCTCTCTCTCTCTCTCTCTCTCTCTCTCTCTCTCTCCGTCTCTCTAAGCGATGAAAATCGCGAGAGCGGCGCAGGTGGCGACGAGACGTACACGAAATCCACGAGCAAATCCGAGAGAAAGCTCGGCGGCGCGCTCGCTCGGGCGAGCAAAATTCATTTGGCTGCGAAAGTAACTCGCGGACCGGGCTCTTTTAGCTCTACACGCGTCGCGAGCACGGAATTTTATCACATTAGCGGAATTCCTTTGTCCGCTCATTATTTTTCATCACCGCGCTCGCTCCGCCCGTCACGTTCGCTTTCGCGCGCACCCGCGCGTCGAGATGGAGCTTTAGCTCGCCCCAAAGAAAGAGTGATATGGAGCCGCTCGCGGCTGTTCGAGAACCACAAGCCGCGCAAAGAACAATGCGACCGCGAGATTGAGCAGCTGTTGCCTATCGTGGGGAGGTGGTTTGGATGCGCTTCGTTTCGTCCTCTTGTAGAGGTGAACTGAGGCTGTTTGACGCGGGCAGAGCGAGCGCTACTCTAGTGCGATTAATTGAATGCGGTACGCTGAATGTGCTCGCGAAGGAATTACGCGAGCGACGAGATAACAGAATTCGATTTCATTCGATGCGGATGAAAATACTTTGTATGCGTTGTTCTCTTGACGACGAGTGGTTCGCTTGTGACAGCTGATTTAGTTTCCTGTCTCAAAATTTGATCTTAGATATTGGATAAGTTATTGCAAGCATTAAATGCTCAAAGACTTATAAAATCCACAAAGGCGTTTATTTCATCTGAATAACGTGCGCGGAGTGCCTTTGTGAATTGAACACGTCGATTGTCGATTTGGTGGATTTTGATGAGAACTGTTCAGTAATATGAAATCACTTTGAATGTCGAACTGGTTGTGAGTAACAATCATAGACCATGACTCAAAAATTTGGCGAATTTATTACATAATCCTGGCGGATTGAAACAAAACTTATGGTAGGATTGCATGATTAAATCGTTACCTGATGCAGACACCATTGAGAAATTGGGAGTTGATCTCGAAAAGATTGGAGAGGGGGGGATGATGTAGACAAGTCTGAGATGAAAAAAAAAAAAATACGAGACAAAATGAGTGATCGTAGCTAAAAGAAACAGATCTCTCACAGAGTCCTGATGCCAGTTCCTCCAAGCTGACGGAACAAGCAAGAGAGGGTAGGGAAGCAACAGCGAAGCAAATAATAGAATGGCAGAAGAAGCGTTGCAGAGTCAACGAGGACGAGAGCCTGACGCGAAGAGCGACGGAAAAAGGCCAACAAGCTACAGCAGCACTTAGCAAATGATTTTTAAATTGAATCAAATTCTTCGTTGGGTAGTCTCTGTAACAGAAACTCTCGCTCTGTTGATTCGCTAAATGACGCGTTGACGAGCATGAATACAGAGATAGTCCAAGAGAGCTGCCTCATTGTTCCTTGAGAAAATTCTCTGATTCTCCTTGCTTTTTCTTCTACGAATCGCTTTCCTGTTCTGCTTTTCTTGGCTCATTCAGTATCTTTGAATGCCGACGTTGGAGTTGAATATCCAACTGAGGTGGTGGCCATTTCTCTCTCGAAAATTCATTTAATTTAGAGAATAGTGACAATCCACGAGAACGCTAATTTTATTCGAGGAATTCGATAATGTACTGCACGCAGAAACAGAGAAGTTTCAGACGTCCTGTGGCATCATAGAAATGATGCCACAGGACGCGCATTTTGATGTTTCACTCAGAATCGCATTGACAAATCCGCCCGAGTCTCAAACAGTCCAACTCGTACAAACTTGTTTTCCAGTGTACAGAATATATCTGTTACGTTGTGCATCCTCAGCCGAGGAATGCGCGCAATGCCACATAAACAAAACTATATTTCACGCCTCGGCAACCACGAAAATACCTTACGTGCCGCGCGCGTCGCGAAATCGCGTTCATCAAAACATCAACTTTGCTCGAATTTCGGTCGAGAATACGAGCAAAGTTCACCCATTCACGGAAACGAAATCTTTATACTGGAGCGGTGAATATAAGCTTGTACGACCGTAAACAATCCCATCCTCGCGATTCCATGAACTTTTGCTCCGCCACGCTGATACGGAAAAACTCGCCGAATGCGACCAATCGTCGTTCAAGTCGATTTTCGAGGGACGCAGCTCGATTCGCGAAGCGTTTCACTAGGTGCATCTCTTTTCATCGCTCTATGAACGAGTCCTCGCATAAAGCTTGCTCAACTCTGGAAAACTTCTCCCTCGATAAACCATACCCTTCGATTGCGAGCTACGCTCTTACAGCCAGCAGCGAATCCACTTACATATCCTTACTTACAGTGAATGCAAGTTTATTCAATCTGTGAAGGGAATCTTGTGTTCTAACTCTTCAAAGAGAACCGTGATCATTTCAAATGTCCAACGTGGCATACCGCTTTGTCGATCATCAAAATTGATGGATCTAATGTTTTGATAGCGTGATTCAGGCTACAACAACTCTCCTGGATCGATTAACATTGATTCGTTCGATTCAACCAGGCCAACATCTCTCTGATGACTGAATCATACGACTGGAGTCAGATGAAAGTCTGATTAAATATTTGCTTATTCTACTTGTTGAAATAACATCGAGTTCAGAATCAGGCATACTTTGCCTTGAGAACCATCTCGCTTAATTTGAAAAGATGAGTATTTTACATCGTCATGCCTGCGGGTTGAATTTTTCAAGTGTCTTTTTTGATTTGGAGACGAACACATTTTGTTGTCACTTTCTGGTCCCAAAAACTCGAGACACCATGTACCCGTGACAGTCATTAGAATAATTCGAATTGAGTCACTTGAATCTGTTCAGAAGTATGGACACCATTCTAGATCCATCGTGGCCGCGATACGACAAACCCAATCTAAACTTCTGTCTGGCCATATATTTGCTTGTTCTACTTGATAAGATGTGCGACACAACGGAAAATTCAATTCCAACCTTACTCAAATAGTTTCAATGAGTATGCACCACTTTTTTATTTATATTGAATAAAATCACAAAAATATTTATAAGCTCTCAAAGAAAAACTGATGTCATGAGGGATTTGTACCAATTAAAACCCAGCAATACTTCTCGCATCCCTGACTTTGTAATATCTGAATATTTTTCAGTGTAACTCAGCTCATTCCGAAGCTCGTTCCAAGATTTCTGGAATGAAGGACAATTCGTTAAATTTCTGAGAGTGGGGCTGATATAAACTCCAGGTTTGCAGAGAAAAAAATTTCAATGTTCGGGAACAGGACATTTTCCTTTGAAGAAGGTCCAAGCTACTCGCAAACGCAGCTATAACATATCCCAACATTTTTCAACGTATCCAAGCTTACTTTGAAGTTCATCTGAGAAATAATAAAATCTGCTGAAAAACTTTTGATCTTGATTAAATTGGACCTACTATTCTAGTATTGTGTAGACAAGATTTCAGTCTGGCATCGATACCTGAAAAAAGTTTGATAGTCGACTCCAATCTAACTCCAAAATTTATGTGACACTCTTCAATCGATAGTCTTAGACCCTACGAATGGAATGGAATGGGCCCATGAACATCAATCGGCACAAGTAGTTCATATGCAAATCACATTGTGACCACGATAGGGAAAAAATTCAGTCATATCCTCATCTGACCAGTTACCTGCTCATCCGTCTCAACCGTGAGTCCCTAAATTTCTCTATATCTCATTGGATCACCAAAATACGCGTCAGTTTGCAATTCAAAATTTGATATCACGCGCGTAAATCACGAGGACGACGGAACTTTGGTCGCACGTGTCATCGTTACGCTCGAAGCGTTTGGTAGTCGCGCAGACCATATTAGCGCGCCACCGCGCATAGGTGGAAGCGGAGGCTGCTAGCGTCTATACATCAGGGGCCAATTAAGAGAGCGTCTGCAAGACTCAACAGCTTGCGGCCCGAGTGGTTGCGTAATACGTTTAGCTGCGGGCGGGTTGGCCAACTTTTGCGGCTGCTACCGCGCGCAACTCGCCTTGTACTTCGACTCACGCCCGACCGCGCCGTACACGGCTATACCACTCGCAGCAGTTGCGATGAGTGATTGTTCGCACGCTGTCTGGGTTGCATGTTCGCGCATTCATGGCGAGAGTGAGAGAAGCAGCGAGACGTGAGCGGGATGCAGTTATTCGCTGCTCGTGCCACTGTATGAGGCGGAGAATTCTTCTAGAGCGCATGAGAGAGGTATGAAGTATCTTACTCATACGGGTGTCGAGATCATTGAGAGATGAGGTGCCATGGGAGTTGATGGTTGATTTGAGAGAAGATTGAGCAATTCACGGTACGATTTTTCTTCGATAGTTGAGAGGAAACTTTGATATATTGACCGAGATGATTATCATTGGTCTGTACCGATGATCATAATAATTCAACGGTTCGAGGCCCGCCTCAGCTTCCGGCGTATTTCAATGTTCCCCACGGACCTTGGGTCATTTTGGAGTTCATCCCAAGGTCCTCCAGAAGATTCGAGTTCTCTCAATTGTTTGAATGAAGGATCTAATTTTTCGACTTTCTTCTCAACAGGTGGTAACTCTGGTAAACGTCTAAATATTTTGGGAATTAATTCAATTCGTTTTCAAGCCCATTCTCGATCATTTAGAATGATTTGAGGTACACACGATTCGACGTGTTCAATTCACAAAGGCACTTGATCCACGCAAATAACATACAACAAGTGCATTTGTGAATAGGATATGTCGAATTCCTTGAAGCTGAGATGAGTTAATCCAGTTTCATAAAACCATTGTTTTGGGGCGACATGAAATTTTGAGGAAAAAAATCGACTTTAAGTCAGTTTAGAAAGCTAATAATACGTTTTTCATCAATCTGAATGGTTGGATACGCCCTATTTCGAAATATTCTGGATAAATATGCAGAAGTAAGAAGCGGGTTTACATAGTGTGCTCAGTTCTGAGTTAAAAGAATTGGTGTTGGTGGTGACGAGTGCTCGTATTTGAATCATTCATCGTCGGTAGTCCAGAGGAAATAAGAATCGGAATGTAGATAAGAGTCCTATGCTTCTAAACATCGAGCTTCCACCTTACTGGGAGTAAGGGCTGTTTGCCAACCTATCTTCGAGAACTGATTCTGACCAAAGATGTGACCGTTACAGAAACAATCATCTGTCGCACTCGTGCAGATGATAGAAAGTCTGTCTTGTTTTTGTTCCTATATCAAATGTTGGATGGTCAACTGCATAAAGCTCTCTCGGCTCGAAAATAATCAAAAGATACCCTACATTCGATTACTGCTAGAATTTAGCCAAACTTCTTTCGAAACATGAGGATTCTTTCATCCTATTCCTAACGGCTCACCAGAGGTCAAAAGATTCACGTCTTATATAATTTACAAAGGAGGGTTAAGTTACAGCACGCAATCGGTTCACAGTTGAATCAACACCTCGTATGCATCGAGATATCGAGAGTCCCCTGGAATCAATTTGAGCACAGCTCGAAGAGCAAATTGCTCGATACACGCGTTGCTTCAGCTGTCGGTATGCGCGCAAACTAGTAGTGATGCTGTTATGCTTCCGCCGCCGCGACAACACACACTTGGCGCGGGCGGAGGAGCTTGCGGTTCGCAAAGACGGAGAGTCGCTCCGACGGCTTGCAAAGTGCCTCCGCACTCCCGCCGCGCAAAAGTTGGCGCGTCGGCAGTGGCTGTGGCGAGACAAGTGGATTATCGCGCGCGGGAGGAGCTGTGCGTCTCGTGCCTCGCAAGCGAATCCGTTCGCGTTATCGCTTGCAAGCAGAGCACCAGAGCCTGCCTTGAGCTTTTCGAATTCGTGCGATTGGAGAGTCTGAGCAACGGCGTGCACGTGAATTCTGCGCATTGAATTATATTGTAATAAATGGGTGAATATTTCTGTGAATGGTGGCCCGTAGCAACGAAGATCATCGAATCCCAAGATACTCTATTATGAATCGTCCAAATTTTGCTTGCGATCTTTATCCAAAATCAAGATCTTTACGATTTTTCTGTCACGGTATCCCCATAAATACTTCCACAGTATCAGAAGCAACGAGTTTGAATCATATTGAATATTGATCCACCCCGTAATAC
>JAPYYZ010004681.1:0-10336 GCA_030522705.1 Eretmocerus eremicus
CCAGAAAAGAAAATTATTTTTGCCTCCCAGATTCTTCGAATCCCTAAGCGATTTGGAAGAAATAACGAGTGGATGACTCTTCTATATACTCGAATCTACAGTCATCTAACCCTCTTTTGGTCCAAATCGCTAAGTTGCTCGAGGAATCTGGGGACGCCCTGGAAGCATAATATTCTCGATAATATGTACGTACACTTGCGCCTTGTACACAAGTACTGAAGCCGTACCCATTTTTCTCGTACATCCTAGCGACTTGGACCATAAGAAGAGAAAATGATGTCAGATTCGAGTATGTATATAGAATCTTTGTCAACTTTTATTCTGACCCAAGTCGCTAAAGCATTCGAGAATAGTAGGAACTGCTTTCTTTGCGGCGGCAGCATGGCTACGACATGGCCTCAATCCCAACAAAGAGCAAGCTCCAATAATCCGCCTGAAGTCAAACTTACTAATTTGCAACTCAATTAACATGCCAACAAAGATCTTTCGTTCGCGTCGCGGGAATCGACTATCAATGGCCCGGATAGCGTGCAACCACACAACGGGTCAAACTTACCCGCAACAAACTCGGCTCTATTATACCTCGCCGCCTTCCTCATTTTCTCTCACGAAGCTCCACATAATCGGAATGCTCGCGTTCCGTTCTTGAGCCGTAGCAGCGGCAACTTCCAAGGAGAGCAATACTCCGGCAACCAATGGATCGATGAGGCTTTTAGTTTATGCCGCGCATTAAATAGCTCCACCACCCTGTACCTCTTTCGAACTGCTACATTCGCAAATTCTTGAGCCGTCGTTATGCTCGCGTTTCGACGGCGTAACCACCGAATAGGCCCCGAGCTTTTTGGATCCATCAAATCAGCAGTGTTGCATCGTAAAAAAAAGCAAAGCTTTGCGTACACGAGTTCTGCGAGAGCGCGTCCAATTTCAATGTTTGCGAAGCAATGCAATTCGTTGATGGAGATTGATTCTTTTGCTGCGGCTAACATTTTTCAGCGGTTTCCGAAGACCTTGGCGTAAAAAAGGGTGATGTTACACGCTGCAGCTTTATTACCTCGCGGGAAATTAATGAAACATCGCTTGTGCAATTCTGGCTGTGGTGTACTGCACCACTATACTGGGCTGCGCATTCGCAGGATAGGAAGCTACCCGTCCGCTCCAATAACGCATCCGCACAATAACGCGTCCAGCTTTTCCAGATATCTGGAAACCGACTGAACGGAACAAACGCCATTTCGATCTTCAAAGCATCAAGTCAGTTTCTGCTAGATTAATGAGTTTAGAGATGATATATTTGAAAAATTCTTTCGGCATCTCATATAAGAGCTATGTAACTATATATTGTCGAAGGAATTTTAACGAACGGTCATTTCTGGACTGAATAATCCGTAACTAACCAATATGAATTTCTGAAACTCTAAATGGCGTTCATTCCGTTTAGGATTGGAGCCTTTCATATCTCAGAACGGAGCTCATAGTCAATACATATTGAGGCGCCGTACTATAACAATGTATACTGTATAACTGAATAAACCAGCATGTAACTGTAACAAATACCTTGTATCACTGAACCCGCTCCAGACTTCTCATTTCTTTTGTTCAAACAGCAACAGCCAATAAAACCTAGAATTTCATGCTGAAAAATTCCATCGACTTTCCATCTGCATTTCCTGCAAAAATGGAACTCAGCAAGAGCGCTGGTGCAACGCCAAAGACCCTCGCGTGAGTATCGGAAGAGACATCTATTTATTCGCAGTAGCACAGCTGTTTTGCTTGGCCCATGTCGACTGGTGAGTATACAATATCCGTATCAGAGAGAAAGGGTACAGGAGTTATTTGACGTGCTGTCCTTGATGTCTCGTGTGTTCAAATACCTCAGATGTCAAGCTGCCCTAAGATGAGATTGAGCTCGATTCCGGGGAGCTCCACGCGACGCAAACTTTTGCGTGACTGTGGAAACTTGGAGCGTATCCGGGCGAGCAAGAAATAGGATGTGGAAGATGGTCCGCGTTGGGTGTCTTGTTTGAGAATGATTCGCTCTAAATGGTGCCTCTGTAGGAAACTTTGGTCCCCGCAGCTGCGCGCACAGGTAAGGCAATCTCTCACGAGTTGGTGCTATGTAATCCTGTGCGGCCTCGGCTCCCCAAAGAGATCAGAAAACAAGACGAATTTACTCTTCGCTACGCCACTGGAATTGTCAAAGCTCGAGGGCCCTGACGCCACCTCATTCCTCCAGCGAACAATCTCGCGAGCTACTAGCAAACTTCAATCGTGTAATGATTCTGTTTGTCGAATTAAGCATCGTTTACGAGCATAATTAGCTCCAGAAGCTGAAATGGATTTTCATGCATTTGGAAATGAGAACTTGTCTCTTGGTCGGAAATGAGAACTGTCCTCGGTCGTGCATGGTTGTGAAAATATTCCAAATTCGTAGCTCTTGAACTGCAGCCACGGTACATTCAAAATCATGCGACTAGTTTGAACCAGTGACACTGCAGAGGGCTTGCTATTTGCATTCAAGGTTTCTGATATGGGATTATTTTGGATTTTTAATGCGATTGAGGTTGTTGGAACCTTTCATTCTCATTTTAGCGCCCCACAACATTTGGACCGAGAATCGCGTGATGGATGAAGTACTTTATCTCTCACAGAGTTTCAAACTCTTGATTGATCATTGTGATATGTGCCCCTTCTGGAAACCTGCTATTTTACCCTCAAATTGCTCACCAAGTCAAAAAAGACTAATTGTGAACTCGGAAGCGCGCGTGTACAGGCTTTGGTACGAATTTTTTTTAAACCCATTAAGGACGGGAAGGACACTTTTCCCACTCTTCTTTCAACAGTTTAACTAACTATGAAATAACCCCTGTGAAAAATCAAAAAAGCCATTTCCGACGTAAAAATATTCGTGTTTTTGATTAGCGTGATGGAAAACTTCGAAGAACACATATTAAAAAAAATTATGATTGTTTATTCAACAAAAAACACGGAATTTTGTCGAACAAAAAATGTTTGTCTAATTTTTTTCTCATCGAAGATGCAGGTCGGTTGGTCCAAACGGTGTATTTCCTGTGTCCACGAACTCTAACCTTCAAAAACCTGTTTGGGTTTTTTGGAATCAGACATGGCGGTACCCAATATGGCGGCTTGAAACCGAAATTTTTTTATTATTTTGGTATTACTAAATGAAAATTTTGTTCATCATCAATGTTCGTTAAAATGAGTAGACATCCAAGAGTTTCTTGGGTGGCTCATCACGGATTTGATATTAGCTTTTCAATATTGAAGATGGCGGATCCAATGTAACGGTCGAAAATATTCAAAATCATCCAAATAGGATGAAAATGGGGTTCTAGGAGTTTTTTGGGTCGCTGATTATGATTCTGATATTATTTAATCCAAACTCCTACCGCCGCATTTTCATGCGCTTTCAATGATTGTGGAAACTTTCGGACGCTATATTGGATCCGCCATCTTGAATTCTGGAAAACCTATATCAGATTCGTGATCAGCAACCCAAAAAACCCTTATATACTCACTTTTACGAACATTGTTCATGAACAACACTTTCACCCAAAAATACCAAAATAATCAGAACTTTTCGGTTTCAAGTCGCCATATTGGATACCGCCATGTCTGATTCCAAAAAACCCCATGGAGGGTTTTGGAGGATAGGATCCGTGGACGCAAGAAATACACTATTTGGATTAATCAGACTGCATCTTCGATGCCAAAAAATTAGGCAAACATTTTTTGTTCGCCGAAATTTAGTGTTTTTTGTTAAATAAAAAATAATAACTTCTTAAATATGTGTTTTTCGACATTTTTGATCGCGTTAATTGGAGGAACAAATAATATTACGTCGGAAATGGCTTTTTTTCGATTATTTTTTAGGGGTTGTTTCATAGTTAGTTATACCACTGAAAAAAGAGGGTAAAATGGGTTTATGTAGCCGTTCTGAAATCTGCGAAACAGAATGTCTTGGGCCGACGAGATATCACTTTGGCACTCACGGGATCCTAAATGATCGCCCAAACGATCTGAGACGACTATTTTTGGCACGATGGCATTCTGAATGTCTAAGAGTCTATCCACAGATCTCAATGTGGCCAGTGCGTGAATGCAGCTCAGGAGTCAGCGCCAACTCAAAACAGAGACGTAGGCTCAGATTGAATCTCAGTAGTAAGAGATGAGTATGGTCGGACGAGATGTTTGAGATCCTGGAATTGGAAGTTTGTGAGTTCGCACGTTCCGATTTCAACGAGACAAAGCTCAAAATGCAGCTCTTGATAGAGTGAACCATTCAAATAATAATGCAATTCGGCGCGAGACCTTCGAAATGTGAAGAAAATAAGGCAATGTACATCTAACGGTACGACCCTCATAATGATTTTGTGTAGAACTGCAGTACACGGTGGATGTGCCATCACTTTAGAGATCTCCGCAGGGAACGTGTACTGAGGTAATCCGTATATGGGTCATTCTCAACAAACGCGTCCATTCCGAGTTGACAGAAACATGAAAAAAAAATTTATAATATCAATGTTTTTTCTGCTCGGATCACTCGACCAAATCATTGTTGAAACATTCCCGAAGTAGCCACGCAAAATCTTTAAAATTGGCATAAATAATTGCATTGTTATGAACAATTTTCATGAATAAATAATTTCAAAATAATTGTGACATTCTCAACAAAGGATTGATTCGATACAGTGATGGAAGAACTCATGGCCACAGTACTCAGAGTTTGGTTCAATGAATGACAAGGCATTCATGTTAGAAAAAAAACCCTCAAGACAGAGGAACTTGCAACCTAAAAAAGGCTAATTTTTGCAGATGAATAAACAATTTGGGTGTCCATTCAATTTTGTCAACTGTAAATACTACAAATAGACAAATCTAGTACAAAGAGCGTGTAAAATAGAGATTCCAGACGCAATCAACATAAAATATAGTATGATTGGTCAGAGAAAATTACAGGTCGGAGGAAGTCACACACTTCATTGTTTATAACTTTTCAACAATAATCTCAAAAAATGAGTCATTGACTCGATTGAAATAGCTAAGGAGGCTGATTTGCAATGCTTTTGATCACTAAAAAGCTGCCTAACATTGGGTTGACCGATGTTAATCGATAAAAACGCTATCATACACGTAAAGGTACGCGGTAGATTTGTTCATACGGACTGCCATAACTTTTTATGAGAGCAAGTAATCATCAAACGAACTTTTGGTATCTTTTGCTCATATGATTAGCAAGATATCAGACTGCTTCAGGAGTGATTCTAATTTCACAGGTGGTTGGAATAATGGTTACCACGAATGTAGGGGTAAAAGTGGTGAAAATTTGTTACAGACTTAAAAATTTGCTGTAATCAATAAATAGTGTCCGGAATTGAATCCCTCTATCATCAACATACCTCCCACCCTACTACAATGACGTGAAAATTCATTTATGGTCGTCGGTGCACTTGTTGTTTTCTAATAACTGGTCAAATGTGAGACCCAGGTTGCAATTACAGACAGAGCAACTTACATTAGCTTGTTCCACGAGGCCCAGCGGTTCTCAGGAATTGATATCTCTCTATATTAAAAATGTATAGGATAGGTTCCAATGAAATCTATCCGATGCGATTTGTTCCATCCTTATATTGCAACTCAAAGGAAAGTAATGCGCTCGTCACACGAATTTATGCGTTTGTTGAGAATGGCCCCACATAAGCGTCGGCCTACGTTGAGAAGGGTCAGGTTCAGATTGGTTTGAAGTGGTGACAGACGACTATGGTTAGACGAGCTTCTTGCGATCGACACTGTTCTCCAGACCTCACGCTTGAGTGCAGTAACATCCGCTCAATGATTCGCCCTTTCGAACGCAGGAATTTGAGCTTCGTCCCATTGAGATAGGATCATACGAGCTCACAGAATGTCAGTTTCGGAAGTTTGACCCTCTCGTCTGGCCATGTTAGTCTGTTACCACTGAGAATCATCCTAAGCCTATGGCCTCACGCAACAAGAGGAGGGCCGGGTATACGGTGACGGATATCCCCAAGCTGATATTTCGAAATTGAAAATTCGACCGTGCATTCGCCTTGCCAATTCAGTTTTACCGAGAGCTGGGATGAAGATGCCTCTGTCATGTACCCATCTTCCATCTCCATTACTTTTTGAAGGCTCCGCGCTGGACCGCGTTGTCATTACAATGATTCGCCCTTTCAAGGGATAAATTTTGAGCCTTGTCCCATTGAAACTTTATCGTGCAAACTATCAGATTAAGTTCTAGGATCTCAAACAGCTTGCCTGACCATAATCGGATTTTACTACTGCGATTCTTTCTGAGTCTGACCCTCTTGGATCTAGGCTGACTCTGTTATCTAGAGGCGCGCTGGCGCCTTGCTGGCGATACTAATTACACCAATACATGTTCCTCGCGAAGATATTCAAGCTGAATAGCCAGAATCCAAGATCTGATGGTGCATCCGGCGTGTACGTACTTCATTTCTGCAGAGAATCGTGATAAGGTTCCTGTCAGACAACCATTTTTTCACTTTTATCACATTCCAAAGGCCTTGCGCTGGAATACATCATCTCGAGAGTCGCACACTGAGTCTCTCATTGGTTGACCAATTGAAGCTAAAAGTGAGTTGATGAGGATTGCATTTTTAACTGCAACAGGCACATTCAAACCTCATTCGTGCTCAGATCTCAGCTCACTTACTGATTGCCTCGTAAGAGCAACAGATCCATATTCTGTAGCTTCTTCTGAAGTGTGACAACATCATATCTCTCAACTTTTACCCGAACCAAAATGCAGGAAGATCTTCAAAATATGATTTTTCCACAAAGGTAATTAAGGGTGATGATTCTGGGAACTTTCTTTTCCGTCATCTGCGCATGAATACCAAATGTTCGCACTCGGTATCGTCGATTTTATTTCTTCGACAGATAATGGACCGATGTTGGTGTCCAATGTGAAGGTGACACTCTAAGTATGAGAAGCTAAGTGTCCCTAGATTGGAGATGGCGATGATCTGATTAAAGAAGGATAGCCGAATCAGGTACTGCACAGTGCACATGAGTGTGCATTTTAAATGCGTTTTTTCCACCATTTGACTTGAGAAATAGTGCACGCAGTCAAGTTTGTCCAAACCTACCTTCCAAGGCCATAAAGATACATGTCGATCTACGATATCTTTGAGATGTATGTACAATTGCTTCAAAAATGATGTTAATAAGAGAAATATCAATCAAATACGACGCCATTTCGATAACATTATGATGGTTATATTCCAAATCAGAAGACCCATAAAATCCTACCTTAATTAAGGAAGTATCAGAAGTGGATAGAAGGCAATGAAATAATGATTAGTACATAAGCGTTTATTAATCGATTTTATTACACTTTAATCACCACTTACAGTAGATCTAATGTGTAAGTCGAGTAGTCGCAACACGGCACTATGCATTGATCAGAATTGCTTTTCTCTGATTCAGCGGTAAAAGACTCAAATAAAAATAATAACGGCTTTGCACGAATTCATGTTTATCATAACATACAAATAAATACATTAACTTACTTCTTACTCAGAGCTCAGAGAATCTTCTCAAGAGGAATTCATATTGTATTCTGTCTTAGTCTTGAGCGCACAAACTTTTTTGAAGACATTGAAAAGGCTGCTTGCTCCACTCGTCGACCCGTCGCAGTTTGTAACACTTTCATGTGGTACAGCTTCTTTATCAAGATTGCTCATTATGATGAGATATTTGCTCTGTAAAAGGCTTCCTATCAAAGATTGTCGAAATCCAATCTTGTTTGAATCCCAACAGAATTCGAGTATTTGAATTATTGTTGAATCGCGATAACTATCATCGACTGAAAATTTCCTCCGATGCAAATGGAACACTCTGTCAATATTGCACATTTTTGTTCCGTCAATTAATTTACCACAATTCCAGAGAAGTTTGTGCCCTCAGGACCGATCTATTAAACCTATATGACCTCTTTTCGTCTCTTCCTCTTTTGGTAAATTACATCACGTATGCGTCCATAAATGCATATAATAACGTTGCTCATATTAAATTGTTTTATGCATATCTCCATATATTCATGTATAACTATTTATATATAAGTGTTTGTAATCTCTTTTACAACTTGTATCTTTTCGCACAGTCAATATCACCACAAAGCCTCTCGCTCATCCCTTCCATCTCTTGACTTTAGTTTCGATCATCCATAAAGCTCAGACAAGCGAGGGATATTCTGAATCCAATGATACTATAACAGCTTTAAGGAGTTTATCTTTCTCTCACACGCAGCGAATCCAAATATTGTTTTCTCTCCCTCTCATCCATTTGTTTACCCTTTCGTTTGCGTTTTAGTAACTTTACACAATGTAATGCGTACGAATTGCTGAAGTCCATAACAAAATAAAACTATGTGTAATATTGAATATACTACAACAGTCAGCAAGCATATACGCGATACGCCAGAACAGCTCACTGCGAGATGATATTTCGACGAGAGGCGCTAATTATTCTCTTCGTCGAGAGATGATCTCGAGAGTGCCGAAGTTACTCAGTTTCGCGACGATAATAATATTTATAATCATCGAAAAATTCGATATTTCATTCACATCCTATCGCTCCACACTTTTTTAGCTGAATATTATCGAAATTATACAAACGCCCATTCACACTTTGACTGATGCAATTATCGCGACCAATGTCGACAATATATCGTAGATATTTTCAAACCAGTAACAAAGGAATGATGAATCACGTATGCAGCGCCGAGTAAATGCATTTTCTTCTCGCACTCTTTATATTTCTCTTGCTCTAGAACGCACACTTTCCCTCACTCATTCCTCCTCTCTTACTTTGCATTCAACCAAATATATCTCTCTTTCTAACTCTCTCGCTTTCTCTCATTTGACTAGAAATTATATACTGCCGAAATAAAGCACGCCTAACCCGTTTCTCGGCTCGCAACCACATCCAGGAGAATCTCCATCTGTTTTCGATGACTCTATCCCTCTCACCGTTAAAATACTAGCCGAGAAACGGGCGAATAAAAATTGCTGCCAAATGCAGGTAAACGCGCAAAAAGCGGGACGATTATCGCGCAGTATTTACAGCTTGGCGCCTCTCTCGTCCCGCTTGTAAACCATCTGTTTCGCCAATCGTACAGACTCGCTTACGAACGCGATTTTGGGTCATGAAATGTGGATGAAACTGTCTATGCGTAAGTGTATTGGTGTATCAGGGATGAAATGAGAATCAGTGTCGTGAGTGAGAGTGTATCACACGTTGCTCTCGTACCATATTCAAGCTGCGGTGGGCTTTTCACTATATAATATTTGTATCCTCTCGCTCAGTTAATACATATCACTTTGCTTTATCTGCGTGCAACATTAGCGGCGCGTATTCTACACCTAAAACGTCAAGAGGATTTCATGAGTGTGATGCATATGTTTCGTTCGCGAGTATAGAACCGAGCCTACGCAAAAAGGCCCCTCTCCTTCTCTCGTCCCTACGGCCACACAAGTTGTTGTCTTTCCAAGGCCTCGCACGTTATCCAACACTCGCCGGCCGATTCCAATTCCTCGACACCTTCTACCCTCGAGATCCAGCCCTGGAGTCGCGAAACAATCGAGCGGGAAATTCAAACGACCTGTGCTTCCGGATCGCTCGTACGATTGGATATAAGCTCGACTGCGAAGAAGCGTTTCGACCAGGAAACGCCCAGCGAGTATTACCGAAAAAAAATCCACGAGGGGAATAGCGACGGGTCGGAGGATGCGGGGGTGGATAAGAGACGAGGAGGTGGAAGCTCAGTCGTAGACGAGGGTGAAGCCAAAGTTGCAGAAATCGCGCGACTCCAGGGCGGAGTGGGAGCGAAGGAGGGCGAGCCTCGACGCCTTGCCAATGGCGCCCACGACCTCGGCCAGCGAGTCCGCCACTCACTTCGCCTGCGCCTGGGCATCCGTCGTCGCGCCCGTCGTCGCGGCCGTCGCCGGGGTCAGGGTGATCGGGATGCCGCCGCTGCCGCCGACTCCGAGGGGTCCCTTGCGCGCCAGCTTCGACCTGCGAGCACGCGACGTTGGCGATGAGTATTTTTTATTGCTGCTTTTGGTAGAGCGTGCTGCGTGGTAGGAAATTATTGCGATACCTATTTACCTACTCGTTGTGGACCCGACCCCCGGAGACTCTAGTGAATCGAGCCCCGAACAGATCGCAGTTCCACCCGCTGTTCGTTCAAAAAAGTAAAGATTGACGAAATCCCCAATGAGATTTTGATGAGTATCCTTGTGTATAGCGTTCTAGATAGCGGCAGGAGCAATTT
>JAPYYZ010004682.1:0-21225 GCA_030522705.1 Eretmocerus eremicus
AAGTCGTCGCTGATTGTCTCAAAATTCAGATCCGGAGGTCAAACTCTCTTGTACAATTTGTTACATTTGCAAAAACGAGTCGTTCAAGTACTCGTCGGATCGCCGCACCCCTCCCGTTTCAAACGACGATAGCTCGCGCATGGAAAAAACAAAGGGGAGGGCGGGTACTCAGACACTACTTTACAAACGCAATGCAGAGCAGTAGCTATGGGCGTCGCGGACGAGTCGCGTTTTTCCCGCGATTCTATGCAAGCGTTTGCACTCGCTCGCGGCGAAACGATGCCCATTTGCGGAGGATCGCTGTGCGCGCGCAAGCGAATTAATTGCCTCGCGAAGTAAAGTAGGGGCGCAGCGAATCGCGAGAAAGCTGTAGTAGCGAAGCGGGCCGCGAATTACCCGCTGGTGGGAGCTGAATTCATCAACGAGGGGGCGGCAACTCATCGCCATCGTCGCTTCTCCTTCCCCCTCCTTTTCTCGTTTTTCCTCGCGATAGCGAGCAGCTCGTAGCGCTCGGCAACTGCGACCGCTGTTTTCCCTCCACTTTTTTGCGCGTCCCGTACAGAATGACTGCCTCTCCCGCGACTGCAGATAATGCGACCATTGCGATTTTCCGTCGCCCGCACTCCTGTAGAGATCCGATTACTTCACTGCTTGGTATAGCCTCATACGTTGGTCTTACTGTTTCTCTTCTCGTGTTTACTGAAGGTTTGCATCTTACAATTTCCTGATCCATGTTGAGTTTGTTAGCCCATCATGCTTCGTGGCTTAAAAGATTTTACTTGGAGGGAGAGTGCAAGCTCTCGGGAATGCGATTGCCGTAAGAATGTTTCATTGAAAAAAAAAAATAATCATAACGTGACAAAAGACGATGGGTAAACTTCATAAGGATTGCTGAAAATCCGCGAACGTTTTTATGGAGAACTCCGTAAGGAACTGGTATGGTGCTATACACCGTTATGACTGTACATAGCGACCATTTTGTGTCTGACCCATAAATTTCGAAAAGATAGATAACTGCTTTTCTTCGCCTTGAATGGACGAATGAATTCCAATGTATAGTATGCTCAAATCGGCTCGCCATGGCCTGAGTAAACCGTTCAAAATTTACAATTTTTCTACCTTCTGCATCCATAACTTATGGCTGCCATTTTCCAAAATTAATAGATTGTTCCAATTGCAACTCAACTCGTCTACTTTGTTTTGCAAATACTTACATTTAGTTCACGGTTTGATCGTTTGAATTCGCCGAGACGAGTCTGAATTCTAGCCGTCTGAGGTAGATACTTTTGTTCCAACGACAGTCTTCCTCACGCGGAACTGGCACTTTGCGATATATGGGTTATTCCGCCGAAATTGTTGAATCTGGGCATCAAGAATAGCACATTAATAATTCGATGTGCTGAATTCTATACTTTCCCCAAAGTTTGGAGAACAGATGGAATTGATGAGTTGCAATCGTTACAAGTCAGCCTGAGCTCGAAGGTCCGGTTAAAATTGTTCTCGTTTATTCATCTCAAACTTCTCTTGACATCTGCGTTTGAATCCAGCGCTAAAAACATCTCCATCCGAATTGTGATCGATCGGAAAGAGTCGCTAAGCACACCGAAACTCGGGTCTCGTTTGCTCCGCCATCGCTGCTCTCATTGTATGTAAAGCGAATACAGCTCTAACGTAATTGCGCAACGCCCCGTGAGAGTGAAAATGAGTGTACGTCGAAGCGCCGCTCGTTCGAGATTCGGGCGCAAAAAGGCCGCGCTTTGTCGCTCTCGAGTGCGGGAAAGATCGGGCCGCAAAAAAATGTTTTCGCACACAACGACGGATTCTCTCTCTCTCTCTCTGAATCTCCGGGGAAAAGCGAGGCGCGCGCGAAAAACGGTCGAGTCGGTTTATTGTTCGAGCAATTGTTAGACACGGCCCGCGCGCACTGAAATTCAACTTTTTGCGGGAACTTGCCACACACGCGCATCTCGCGATTCCCGGCCAAGATTAGCTTCTCGTGCGCGCTTTTATACACGTGCGTTCTCTCGTACGTCTGCCGCAATTAATTTAGCTCGGCTCTTCCGCCGCCATATCGCTAACTGCCACACCGACGTCTGCGCATGTGTGTGTTGTATCGACGGCGAGCAATACGACGATTGAATGCGCAAGTTGAGCATTTTTAATTATACCGGGGAGGTGTATGGTGTGCGAACACAACGCAACATTGTTTCGTCGGCGGAATTTCTTCTGCTCGTTTGAATTAATGAAAAACCCACGCGATTCTAAGGGAATATTCAGTAGAGCAAAGCGAGCCGCTATAACACGTTGCATTCGTATGCGTTCAATGGAATTTTTATTCGTATGCGTTCAATGGTATTTTTATCCTGTTTGCATTCGCGTCAGCTTTTGAATTACTGTTCTTGCAGTTTCTAGAAATGCTCACTCGAGAATTTTCATTGCGATTAAACGCCAACATCCGAACGGTAGCCCCAATTACGATGAGTACAGATGATTCCGAGAAAAAACCCATGGAAAAACTTCAAATTCGCCAATGTAATACTCGCGCTCGTTCTTAATCCAGAGTTCACTCATTGTAAAATTGTTCATTATTACATTTTACTAGCTACGAATTGCTTGCTATTCCCATTCGAACCGAGATATTATAGTTTGTAACGAGTCGTGCGGAATCGAGTTAAGCTCGTCGGACGCAAAGAAACGAGCGTTTGAATTGCAATTTTCCATCGCGTGCGTCTTTCCTGCTAATATTGAATAATACATGGCTCGCAATCAGTGCAATTACGAGCACCGCACACCTCGTAAAATCGCCCACCCGATTCTCCCCTCCAATCAAACTATTCTCGAGTATGTACACACATTCGATATTTAACAACTCAAATTATTACACACGCGGAGCTGATCGGATATCCACACACGTGGGCCAATACAGATGCTTATCCGCATAGTGAAAAGCTCAATCTCTCACTCGGCGTTTGATTATTTACTGCCTTGCGTCATATAGGCGCAGGCGTCAACTCTCGATTTCTGAATCGAATCAGAATTTAGCCGTAAAACTCGCCCCGTCCAGTCGTAAAACGCTCTCTCACAATCTGATCGCTCGCTCTGTGAAGATACGTCGAGGCTTTCTCGTTGTTATCCGAGAAACTCGGAAAAATTCTGGATGGCAGTGTCCAGGCTTGCAACTCTCCCACGATTCTAAGCTTGCATATAATGAACCCTCGACACACAACCACATTTCAAACTCTTGTACACGACTGGAAAGCTCGTAAAGCGTTCGGGAGCAACCGAGAGCTCGATGGAGCCATTCCCAATAAATTATCCACGTTGCCTCAATCTACTTCCCGCAATAGAATACTTTGAAGCGACCAGGCGCCTGTATCACCGATGACAATGAGCGAACGCTGAAAATTTTTATAACCCCCGTCGATCGGTGCCCCCGACGATCAGCCGAATGGACACCGACGATGTATAGAATACGAAGAGGAGACAGGGAGTGGGTCGCGCGCCTCCGTAGGTGTACCGTAACCAGTTAGGGCCTCCGTCTCTTTCTCCCTCTTTACGCGCGCTCGGCTGTCAAGCCCACGTGGGCCGCCCACGCAGTCGTCCGATATATGTATACTGTACAGCCGCGGCGGCGAGCGGACGGATAATAGAGATGACACGCGCCCCGAGTATCTACAGATCGAATACATGAATATACTCACACGTATAGACGCGTGGACCAATAGGCGGGGACTGGTTGGGGCCGTTTCTCGCGCGGATGTTCTGATTTGTGGAGAGATAGAGAGATTATTCGTGCCGGGGCCGTCCGAGCGTTGCGAGGCTCTTGGCTACGGGCGCTTTTATTCGGCGAGACGATTGTATTAATTTGGGGTGAGCGACACGGGAGTCGGGTCTAGACCAAGTCTCCTGCGTCTGGAGAGGCGGGCTCATTTTTTTGCAAAGAGTATGGAGGTTTGTTTGATGGATGATTCTTTGACGGCCGAAGTTGTTGGATACCAAGTGTACAAGAAGACTCGATCGCTCAGTCTGTGAGACGAGTCAAGATCCTCTACCGGAGCGATTCTCGTGTTGGCGATCAATTATTTTTTGATAGCGCTGTATTCTTTGGAATCTTCGCGCTTACAGAGCAGCAGCTAGCTCTTTGGGAACGTCGGATGGTTCAGCACTAATTCTTACGGACGTTTATTCGTTTGTAATGACTTTTTGAATGCTGTTGTGCACACTGTAAAATAACTAGTATAAAATCCTCGATTACCACACTCTCCTCTAATCTCATGTCCCGTAAACACATTTGCCCGTTGTCCGTCTGATTTATTGATTTTGCTCTGTTATCACCGTTTATCGTTGTCATTTCCATTTTTTTCCAATTTTTTATCGAGAAAGACGCCCAGGAATAGAGTTTTACGGAGATGATAATTCAACGTCAACGCAACGCACCATAACGACGCCTCCCTGAAATTGAGAGTGTGCGCAAACGATTACGGCTCGAAATATAAATTTGAGTAAAAAATCTTACTGTACATTCGTATATACTCGCACTCGTCCGGTGCGTCTAGAACAATGAGTGGCCGTATCGTCAAGTTGACTTATATCCTCCGAGTAAACATGTCACAGTGAATCTCACGGATCGCACCGCGCAAGTATAATATTCTTCGCGTCCTCTTCTGCGGGCGATTCCTTCCTACGGCGTCATCGCAATGATATGACGTGCGCAAAAAATTTGCATACAATGCATCAATTACAGAGGAGGCAAGAAATTCTTGCGCATTAAATGAATTTCGTCTCTCGCTGAGTACCGTTAATTGTCAAAATTTGAGGAAAAGAATTTACTGTTCATCACACTTTCATTCGGTCAACCAGATGTCCCATCGCGACACTCTCGATCCGAGAAAAGTTCCTATCGCAGGTGAGAGTCGTATGTACGAGAGAGTCAGAGATATGCAGTCGTTCGGCGAGAGCGACCCGTTAAAGCTAAATCGTGGCAATGAAAAGAATAAAATATCCTCCAGAGAGGGAGAAAATATGTGGTCGAGGTCGGAAAGCCGGACGGACGGGAGACGAGATTCTTTGGGACACGAGCTACGGCTACGCGGGAGAAAGGCGATGGGCTTTGAGATACTAATAAGCGACACGTACGCGGAAAAGAGATGGGCTAAGTGGTCGCTGGTGTGGGCGTCGCTCACCGACTTGGCGTGTATAAAACGCTCTCTCGTGCCCCGAGCAATATACTCGTCGTGCTTTTCTCCCCGGGCGGCCCCGACGATATGTGTCGCTCGATCGCAAGCGACAGCTGCTGCCCGCCGTCTTTTTTTACGATACACTCGCGACTTTTCGTACTCGTGCGCATCTTTGCAAACTGGTTTCGCTCGATTCCTTCCTGAAGCATTGTCGAAATTTGAAAGGGAGAGGAGAGAGAGAGAGAGAGAGAGAGAGAGCTTTACGAGCGACGTGAAAAGCGGCCGAGAGCGACGCGCGCGGAAAACGCGCGCATCGGGGGGTAAAAGACGTCCCGCGGCTGTTGCGCGCACTTAACGAGACCGTTGAGATTGTTTATGAAAAATTAGCCGAGCTCGTAACTGCACAGGTATACACAAGTACGACGAGCGCGTGTCGCGAGAGGCTTTTCTCCTGGTCGCTGAATTATTTTCAGCGATTTCTCCTGAGTGGTTCACGGGGACGCGAGCGAGGACAATTTGTCGGGCGAGGCCCGAAAATGAGGGAGCTGGCACCTTGAGTGTGTCGGAATCAACACGAGTGTGACGAGAGATTTTTTGAATATTTGGTAACTGCAGGTGGAGAAATTTCTCATATGGTGCTTCATATACTGCATTCACAAAAAGTTTTGTGATGTACGCGACTTTGCTTTTTTTCAAAATTAAGTCTATTGGGTTGCGTAATGGTATTGTTTTCCTCGATTCAGCTTGGAACATATGGGTAACGTTGCACTTGATTACATAGCAGAAATCGTTTTAATCAGAAGTTTCTCGTGAGATTTTCTTTTGGAGTTTTTGATGAACTTCAATAAACATATATCCAACCACGCGTGAATGGAAATAGAAATGATTAATTGATGTTTCTGGCTTACAAACTCTCAATTCCACAACCTTGTTCTGAAAGTGGTGGTAGATGGTATCACTCACGAATATGAATTTTCTAGCAAAGAGTGAAACGAGTTTTGAAAATTGATGCAAATAATCGTCAAATCTCCCGCAGATTGATATGAAGTTTTTGAGACCTAATAGGCAATCATCTCTGATGATTCAACTGGCATGCGCTAAGTAACTAATGGAAATAATTCTTCATCTTTCAGCTGTGGTATCAGATAGATCATGCCGCTCTACAATAGGATTCTATTGAAATAATTTTCCATTCCCCAGCTGTTCAGCTTATAAGTTATGATATTATAGAAAAGAAAAATAGCCCATAGTTGATACAATTTTTCCAAACTTTAAACTAGTAGTGAGAAAGAGCTATTATGTTCGCATAATTGGCATCAAAATTATTTGGCACTAATTGATATGGTTCAATGAAAGTATTCTTGTACATCCATAATACTATTTTACTTTTGTTAACACGGTCAATCATGATTGGCTTCACAATTGTAAGTGTATCCCAGAGAGTCTGGGTCTCCGGCTTGCTCAACGATTTTCCCGAACGCGAGTCTCTTAGAAATTTCCTAACGAGCTCGGCAAACTAATAATGCCCGCACCTGAAACAGTCTATAATCCAACGATGACAGCCCACGCGCGATCGATCATCGTCGGGGGCACCTCGTCAATTCAACGCGTATGCGTGCGTACGGGTCTTATGAACCGAGAGAGATAGGCAAAATAACAGAGAAAGGGAGCGCGATCGAGATGCGATGCGATCGATACGCTCGCGGCTTCGGTAATCATTCAATGCGCGTCGGGCACATCCGGTATGAAGCGCTGGGTCGCGATCGGTTCCGTCTATATCCCATTGGCTAGTGCGACGCGTCGTCGGTTCAAGCCAGTCTCCGAACGCGCGACGAAGCTCTCGGCATTTGACTCCAGGGGGGATTGATCAACGCCGTTCGAGCGTTTGATCAATGGAAGATTTATTGAGACGAGTGGAATGAGATCGATCATTCTTCGTCTTGGTTCTGCGTGAGTGCGTGGACACCCCTGCCGATCGGATAAATTGAAAGATACGATCGTCTGCACCTGTGATACACCTTGCATGACTCGGGTTTTATACGGTTGGAAGGCCGAGGAGAGTCTCTCATTATATAGTTTGAGAGGGGAATTCTGTTGCGTGGTGTGGATGAAATTTCCGTGGCCGATCAATTAGTCACCTGCGTGTCTTTCATCGGTATGTCATCATCCAAAGAGCTTCGGCTACAAGCGAATCGATGCTCGCTGCCTCCGCTCAAGATGTTTTGTTCACGCCTGATGATGCCTTTGCAATATTGTTTTCCGTCACGAATAACTTACCGCCCACCGTCTCACGCGAGAATTTTCGAAATCTCGAGGCGTTTGCGGATACATAGCCTTTGCCAGAATACGGCTATTATGGACGTTCCAACTTTTCCGAGGAGTTTCGACAGCAATGTAAAGATGGATTGAGTTTTTAGGAGTATCTTGGACTTGCTTTTCTTATAGTAATTAGTTGCCGGTAGTTTCAGACTTTTGTAATCAAATGTAACGCCCAGTACTCAATGTCATGTAAAGCTCTACCCTACCGGCTCACATAATTAATTCATAGCAAGCAAAACCACTTAGAATTTCAAAAAAGTAAAGCTTTAATCGAATCGGACGCGGAAAGCTTTTGAAGAAGTTTGGTTAACAGAGAAATCATCTGCCTCCGCCGAAACTTTCCGTGGATTACTCCGAAATTTTGCCCAGTGGTACAGAAATATCAACACGAAAATTGTTCTGCATGGAGCTGTTTTTTCGAAATATTCAAGAGTATTCTATTTGAATTTAAATAAATGTATGACAAGTGCCGGTAAGTCGGAACGTTTGCATCCCCTCAATACGACCCTTTAATCAGCTCAGAAAGATAAAAATGGCCACGCAAATTCATCCACCCACATTACCACGGAAACCTTTCAGTTCGTCAGAAACATACTCGATTACACAAATAACCACTCGAGCCAAAGTACCTGCACTTTGCACAGCCGCATCGCACGA
The DNA here is from genome assembly GCA_030522705.1 of Eretmocerus eremicus. Taxonomy (NCBI): domain Eukaryota; kingdom Metazoa; phylum Arthropoda; class Insecta; order Hymenoptera; family Aphelinidae; genus Eretmocerus; species Eretmocerus eremicus. The sequence continues at coordinate 8,154 of JAPYYZ010004682.1, forward strand.
AAATCAGGCACGACAGCGAGTTTCTATATACACGTACTCGCGTCGTTTCTGCGCTTGCGGGTACTTGCAGCGCGATATCCCATCGGGCCGATCTGCTTCGGATTGAAACAATGCCAAACGGGCAGAAGCAGCGGCAGCAGCACCGGTGGCCAGCTTACACGTGTAGCAATTACCATAACGCGAGCCCTGATCGGATAAGGGTACACTCGGCCAAGATAAAGCGCACAGATCGATCTTCCCGCGGCGACCGCGTTGTCTCTCGAGAGCGCAACAATTATTTGGACGCCTATACAATGGACTCTGCTCGTTTGAGGTGACTTTCAACGCCGTAACTGCCTCCGCTGCTCTGCTTGCGACTTTCTGCTCCTCCCAGTCTGATCTCGCAGACCAGTTTTCGATGTTCTGAGCGGTCGACTTGAACGACCGAGTTTTATCCTTCACGTATAGTTGAGCTTTTTATTTAGTCATTTGATGATAATTTTTTAGTCAAACAACCAAACGGCATTCAAATCTTGAATGGTTATGAAGGTTTTTTTTTCATTTTATCCAGTAAGATCGTGATTCATATAGTTCACTTTGTTGGGATTGCAAAAGCCCCGAATGTATCTTACTAGCAAAATGATTTTATTTATTGGTAAAATCGATATTCATCCATATTTATACGTGAAATTTTGTACAGGTGCACAAGTAGTCTTATTGGATCTGAAAACGATTGCAAAGTGCGGGAATCCAATTTCGTGACTGTCTTGCGGTATAAATCTACTCTTCATCAAAATTGTTTAACGTATATCTCTGCTTACTTGGAAGGTTCTTAACAAAGAAATACAAAATAAGCTAAGACACATACTGGACAATTTTGAAGAACAGTGCGGAGTTACAGTGAAACGTCGCGTTAAATTGGATATACTTGCTTTACTTTTGAAAACAAAATAAGTCCACCATTCAATAGTTTCTAGATTCCGTTCGTAATTCCATCCTGGGACGAATCAAGCTGAATTTTGCTCTTGATTTCGACGCATAAATGTTGCGAAAAAACGGCGAAAAATGAGACGAAAAGCATCTGAAATTCCAGTCTCGCAAAATGTGGAACAATTTGCATCCCTCGCTCTACAACTCTTGACAAATGCGAGTCAAATATATGACTACTGTCTCGTTCACAGCGCCGGCATCAGTGGCAATTGTCCCAAGCTCGCAGTTGCACGACTCGCCATTTTCGTGTTTGCCTTGTACAAGAGCATCGCTCCTTCGCCCCAGCCAAGCGTGAAAAGTCAGCGAAGCGCAACACGACAGTCTAGTACAGTGCCAACCTTTTCGCGCACGACCATTGGATCGCTCTCGCGGCAGCCTCGGCCAGTGGAGCCTGGCAACCGTTCCCTCCGCTATACGCCCGTTTTTGCGAGTTTTTCGCCACGCTCGGCCGCTCGATCTCGGGCCTACGTGGCAGGGGGATAGACACTAGAGCCGCGAAAGAGCAGAGCCTACGAGAGCGAGTCTCGTGGGCAAAACTAGTCGATTGCGGCAGCGGGGCGTGGCGTTTGGCGGTCGGGAGGCGGAGCTAGCCCCGACGCGGCTCCCTCGAATCGCGATCCCATTTCTTTTTCGCCGCGCGCGCTCGCCGGGCAGTTTTTATTCCCCACTCGCGTCTCTCGCGATAGGCTTTTATACCTAGTTACACCTACTCGCTCTTGGTTCCCCCGTTCTTTTGCGCAGCGAGAAAATGAGAGCCGCGCACTTGATACGACTGTACGAGATCTTTTCGCGATCGCTGCGTTTGCAGCGAGGAGGACTGTGCATCAGAGCGGGTATTATTTCATGCAAATGACTTTTACGATGCGACTCTTGGCGCTGATTAAGAGCTGCGCCGATTTGAGTTACGGCTAACGTTTATTATGCCTCTTGTGGTTTTTCTCGAGCTCGGCGTGGAGAGCGGATGTTTAGCTTGTTCCCGTGCTTCTCGTGATAATTCATCCTGTTGCAATTGCTGGAATTGTTATGATGGGGGGTATTGTACTTGACCAAAACGCAAATCAATTAGTCGATCGCGCGGACGCCCTCCACAGGGGAAAAACTGGTTTTTTCCTCTGAGTACCAGTTTTGCAATTACTCAAAATTTCAGCCATTGAGCTCGTATCAACACAGAATCAAGTTTCGATGGCTACATTTGGAACATGTAATGAATCGTCATTCATGGAATGGCTTTGATCGAAAACAAAATATTGTTCGTAGCATAATATTGCGTCAAGCCAACAAATGTTGTGAAATATCGAGCTTGCTCATTATTTGAGCGATACATCAGCGCCATACTTGAGAGAACGTCGATGCGCTCATTTTTCAATTATGGGCGTTAGTCACCGTGACTTTTCCACGGTGACATACATCGGTCGAAGCCGCGGAGAAAAAAAAAACAACTCGTCAGATCATGATTGGAAATTGATTCAAACGTGTCGACGAAGTTTGTAGATTCAATCACAACATGAGGATATTATAAGATGCTCGTAATCATTGAAGTCTTGGTGGCTTTTCCGTACCATAGGCTTGTGCTAATGGTGTTACAGTAGAAATTTTTCAGTGGCTTGAACCGATGAAAAATATTTGCTAGCTGCATACCGATATTTGATCAAACCACCACTGATTTATTCAATCAAGCAAAGATAAGTAGAAAAAAATTGGCTAAGTAATCCCTTAGTTAATTTTTTTCCCTTCATCTTTGAAATGACTTTCCTAAGTTCGGGGAATTGAACCTGGAACCGATTTTACAAGGGGATGAACAGACTGATTGGAATGAGCGCCATAAATTTAAACCAAGTGTCAACATTTGCTAAAAGAGTTCATTTTATGGCAACCGAAACAACGGAATACGATCGATTATCGAATTTGCTGTACTAATACTAATGCCAAACATTGAATTTTTCTCTCGACTTTTCCTCCTAAATCAGCTTGAATTAGTCGTGAGCTGATTATTTGGTAGCTTGAATGAATAACGATCTCAATGGAGTAAATCGTACATGGCAAAAGCTGTTATTCGTATAATTCAAATTGAGCCAAAAACAGCAAATAGAGTATGATATAAAATTCCAGCACTCGGCTTTTGATCTGAGCGTTCGGAGCCCAACCGTACATTTTTTACCGCTAATAACGAGTGAACATTATTGGAAGAAATTTTCTCATGAGGATTGGAACTTTTTGGTGCTTAGGTGCTCCAATTATATTACCGAATTTCAATTAAATTTGTCTTCAGAATGAAGGGAACAGCTTAGTATTCTGGAAAATCTATCGGTGTCCGGGACAATCAAAATGACAATCAATTAATAAAGTCAAAACTTGGGATAACAAATCGATGAATGGAAATTATGAGCTCCAACCATCATCGTTACATCACTGCCTCACTTGGAAGCCGTAACGTATAACTCGTCGGCAACGCGCGATCCTCGTGGGTTTCGATCGAGCGGTACTGTAACACACGGGTACCTCACGAGTCTCTGCAAAAAGCTCGTTCTGCTTTACGACTCGTGCCACCTTATCATCCCAAGCGTACACTGTATAATACTCACATCAGAATTTTGTGTGAATTTTTCCACGGGGTGGCTCTCATCGGGCTTTTTCTACTCCCATACGCAGTACCTGCGACTCGACCTGCGAACCGCACACTTGGTACGTGTATGACTCGGAGCGAGTACCGATGAGCCTGCGTCATTACTCGGCATCGCTACAACTTGGAATGCCACTAGCAACCCCTTTTTTCACGGCCGCTCGGGGAGAGCAGGGGCAAAGTGCTCCTGGCACTAATAAACCGCATTCTTCCTCTTTTTGCGAAGCGCCTCTCGAACCCATTCTCATTCACTCTATCATTTCGCTCCCCCTCACCTGTTTTTCCCTTCCTCCTTCGCTCGCCCTGCAGCTATTGCATCTCCAGATGTTGGTCTCGATCGCGAGCGACACAATTTCTTCTCCAAAGCTCGCGCATTGGGTTCTCGATATTCTCACTCACCCGCGATCAAATTGCCGTCGCTCGATCGATATTCTCGCTTCGACGACTTCGTATTTCACTCGCCGTCCTCTTCCGTGGCTGTATATGCGAATAAGTGTGCTTGCGCGATATCGGACGTTGCGAGAATTAAATTCGCAATTTAAAGAGAGGAAAGGAGAGAGATAGAGAGAGGGAGAGAGAGATAGGTATATATCCGATCGAAAATTGATTTCGAGCGCTCGGAATATGGCTCATGTTTATTCATCGATCATCGACGTGCGAAACTCATCAATTTTAATGCAGCGTTTCGCGGAGCCCGAGACTGAATCTCATAGCGGCTGCGAATGATGTGCCTGTAGATGAATTTATTCCATCTTCCACGATAAGCGCGATGTGAAACGATCGCAGAACTGTATATCGATTCGTCGATTTTGTTTTGAATATCTCCTAGTCCTGTCTTTAGTGTACTGAGCGTGAAATCGAACGTTTTTTTTTGTTTTTGCCTTCAGATCTAATTGACGATCGAGCTCTCATAGAAGCAGGAAACGCTCTGAATATCATAAATTTTCGCACGACTGCTCCGAATCAAATAAAAACGTTCGCGCACGCGATATATCCCCGACGTGCATGAATTCGACGTCAAGGTAACGCAGTCCTCCGGTGCTCAAAGTAATTGGTGCAAACAGTTCGAGAAACGATCGAAACGTGCCCAGCCGTCGCTAAGTAAATATCGCACCTGCAGTCCACATATCGATCGGAATCGAATAAAAGGAGAGCGATTGAGCGAATTTATCGAATTGCATTATGTTGTGAGGTCGCATCGACGTCTGTGACAGCTGCGATGCGAAAAAACGCCGGTCAGTGCATTTGCGACGCGAACAATGGCGGGAAATGCGCGATGTGTAGAGCCTGGGCATAGTATTTGATATAGAGACGCTTGAAATAATAAACATCTATATCGGCGGTCGGGAAAGCGCGTGCCTTGAATCTCGATGGGTATGCCGTATTATATGAGGTGGACGCGTTTCGATAGCTTTCAACTCGAGTGAACCCATATGCTCATCTGCGATTCGTCTGATGTTCGCATTGTCCAGACGATTGGTTAAAATTCTCTTTCATCTCTGACAGAATATTATACCTACCAGAATAGAAAGTCTCGGCAATCAATTTTGTACGTAAGAAAATTTTTCTGTATTGAGAATGAAACCAAATATTCGAATGAAGCCTGAACTATTCTTCGATATTCTTTATACCGAAATTTTGCAGGTACCCATGAGTAATTTCAATCTTGTGCTTGAAATATTATACGGGCATCGAGTAGAATTTGCAATCGCGACAGCAAGGCTCAAAATATACAGTTTTGTTGCGTAGGGGTGCACACATTTTCTTACGGTATGCATTATTCAATAATCTTGAAGGAGAAAAAAATCCTCGCTAGATCAGATACGAGTATAAATATTTTCAATAGAATGAGTGCGCGCTTGCTCAACAAGTGCGAATGTAATTTCTTCGCTGCAAGGTACGATAGCAGCTCATCTTCTCTAAAATCATGTGTCTCGTGTATCATGGCGTGACCGGATTTATCTTTTAGGTCAGCGACTTAATCGCGCGTCAAATGGGCAAAAGAGCCAAAATGGAATATAGCTTTGGCAAGTGGACTCGCTCGTCTCGCCTCTCTCGCATAAGTATGTGTGACACGGCGGCGTCAACTTGTCGCCCGTCCGGAGCTAGTTCAAGAGTCTCGGCGAGATGTACTTGCGCAACGATTGTTGACGAATCGTCCGTTGGGACATCGTCTAATTTCTAGCTAACTCTTTGAGCGTCTCTCGCGCGCCGTCGCCCGATGTCGTCGTCGTCGGCGTCGTACAGTCGTCGAATGCACTAATAGTACTAGTCGCCCTCGTTGCGAACACCTATTCTCTCCTTTAGGAGCAGCTGAATTATTTGGACGAGTCGAGAGCGAGAGGCGTCTTGGACTGCTCTTCGACATTTATTCGCCTCTTGAGAGATGACATTGGCTCTCGTGTGTGCGAGCGCGCACGCTTGCGGCTTGCCAAATCATTTTTCCTCGAGTCTATGCGATGCCTTTGAAGAACTTCTTGACTAGTTTGCGACTCGTAAATTGAAAGAAAATCTCACCCGATTTGAATTTCATCATACCGTTCGTGTACCTTGTTTATTTTGGAAGCTCTTCAGTTGTGAAGAATATTATCTAGCCCGATCGAAACCTGTACTGCGCGCCCGAGTGAGAATGAAAGCGGGAATGCAATTTTGGGAATTCTATAGTCTTCCTCCTCGTCACTATTTTTCTATGTAGAAAGAACTCTGGATTCCTTGGAATTTTTACAAACGTCATCAAATTTTTTCAGTGCACATAGGAAAATGATCACAGAGTATCAATCTGGAAGAAATTACTGTGCAACCTCGTAATCTTTCCATTCGGCTGTTCGTTAACTTTTACCTGATTTTTTGTAGTTTTTCACTAGATTCTACGTGAAATATCCGTGTGTGGTGAAGGAAATGTTGCATCATAATCTTGGAATCGACAGTTGGGACCATTTTACCAAATGCTTGGTGAATATTGGAAACATTTTTTAAAAATTCTTCAATTTTTTTCTCTTGTTTGTGTGTGTAGTCATAGTCGTCAGAGCTTTTCGAAATTTTTTCTGATACATCGCAAGAAAGTGGCTTAAAATTACTGATAGGAATCGATGTTGTGCAGTGAACAGTTCATCTAGCGGAATATGTACGTAATTATTGTACTCACGTGTCAATGCTCATGACAGTTATCAATCAAATGATTTCTCTCATTGTGCGCTGCTTCATTCTTCCAAATTGAGAGGCGAATTCATTTTCCGATTTCTCCCGATCCATTTTGACGTCTTAGCTCTGCTATGCTCAACTTCTAAGCTCTTAAAAACCCTCCATAGTGAATCCTCACTCATCAAATGTTCAGCCCACCACCTACATCCCCCGATATCAAAACATCCGTCGAACCCGAATCCATACAGATACCTCTCAAAGAATCGCTTCCCCGCTCCGCCATACGCACGTGCGGCGGCAAGGCTCGCGTCCTTCGAGCCGCGCCTACCGAGGATTCGTTGGATTCCTGCTCCGGGCGGCCGGTCAGTTTAACTTAATTGAAAGACACACGAAGCGCATATCCGAACCGCGTGGCCAGCGAGCTCTCCGGCCGGTGTATAAATCGTAATCGCGACAGTCCGAGCAACGCGAAGACGAGGAGTGCCGTCGAGCAGTGGCGCGTGGCTGCTCCTGCCCAAATCATCGGGCCCGGAATCCCAGGCGCGCTCGTTGGGCCCCAGCAATTGCTACGGCCGACTTGGGCCTGCAATTAGTCCTCGCGCGCGACTCTCGAGGCACTGCCCGACTTTTATTGCGCCGCGTGACTCGGGAAATTCGAACGGCCTCATCCGTGCGCGTTTCTCTTTCCGAAAGATGAGAGCTGTCACAACTCCGTTGGGCCCTCGTAACGTGTATTGCTCTCGAGTACGAGTGAGTTGCCTAAATGCACACACGAGATAAGAATTTTTTTCGTTTCTCGAGGATGAATTGTAACTTGGCGATACTCAGTGCGTAATGAATCTTATCGAGGTTGGTACATTACCGCAGCGTATTCATGGATCGATCCGACAGCTGGTTGGATGGTTATTGGATTGATTTTTACCCGTGGTTAATTTGCCCCGTCTGCCTCAATGACATTCAAGTAGTAACAGACGTTATGGTCAGACGCGACTGCGCGAACAACGGGCGGAGCGTACACAACTCATTGTCAGCAGTGTTACCTGCTCTCTGTGAACATACTCTGACGCATGAATCGCCTGAGCAGCACGACGCTCCAAACAAAATCGTTCTTGCTCCTCTGTTGTTCAACTGAATGAATCGACCTTATTGTGCCAATATCCTCATCGGAGATGAAAAGTCGTGGCTCTGAACTCAAAGAGGGGGATTGGGTGAAGATCAATGCGGGACAGTTCATCAATGAGTTCGGACTCACTAAGACTCTTTGAGGGCTTCAGTTCTGCGGGTTCAGCTCTTAGCAATGAATAAGAGCTCCCCGAGCCACGCACCAAAATTACGTACAATTCACGCAACGCGCGACAAATGCGATAGTTAGTATTGAGTCAGCCTCGCATTATAAATATGCAAGCAGTGATGATTGCAAGCAAAAAGAAGAATAGCGCGAGGTTTGCGTTATCTCTCAGTCCCCCGCAAGGACGAATAATGCCTGTATGGCTGCGGTATAATACGTATAGCCAGAGGCACTTTGGCGAATTTGCAAAAGCGAGAGGCAACACGGGTCGCCTCACACGCGAAAAAACACTCGCCGGTACATCCCGGAGAGGAGGTATGAGCCTCTTTGAATTCAGATTGGCGGACTCTGGCGATTGTCCTATCGAGAGCCGAGCGCGAGTGAGACGGGGCTCAGGGGGGCCCTCCTCCAATTTATGCGGCTCTCAAATACCCATACGCGTACACGTATATATTTATGAGCGGGGCAGCCTTTGTGTGTTAATTTGTATGCGCGCACAAAAGTTGGCGCCGCGCGCGAGTCCCTCCTCTGCCACCGTGTGAATACCTATAGAAGCTGGACATCGATGTATTCAGCTATAGGGCAGAGATATCGCTCGTCTCGTGCTTGAGATCGAGTCAGAATTGAAGAGAACGGGATCGATGCACGTCGCTGTGGGAAACTCAGGCCATGCTAACGAACCTCATCTCTCCCGGTAAAATGCACGAGACCCATATGAAGATTCTCCCCTCGCGGATGCATATATTCCGGGGATCGTATATACGTACGGGGAGCTGATCTCGCGGACTAGAGATTTGCCCATGTCTCGTGGGGGTCTTCAAAGTATATCTCATCCGAGGAGGCTAGGCGGTTGAATATTCAGTGCGCTCTGGGCCCATTTTGCCAATAGCGTGTGTAGGGGGTGGTGTAACGAGGCTTCACTGTAGGAATGTGGATGAAATTAGTCCCACGTAGCATATCGAAATATCGAAGAGCTTGTATCAATTAGTGCTCTCGTTTATGTTACAGCGCTGAAGGTGAAGCTGATGCTTAGGCGGCCCTACAACCAACTCGTCGCCCAAGGAATCATGCCTCGTAAGTTTTTCATTCATCGGTCTCTCGCCCATTCGTCTGAAGCTTCGAAGAATCTCGATTAACGTTTGTCATCATACCCTAAAATGCAAATTTTTTTTAATGCAATTCTAAGTTTAATTATCGGCTTATTTTACTTCTAATCTTTTTCTTTCTATTATGCAAGAGTTCTTCTAGCAAATCTCAAAAGAGAAGCATTTTCCCATAAATTATACCGTTCGGTGGCAGTAGACTGATCGGTAATAGTGAGAGGATGCAAGTGGTACTTCGAGGATTTGAATGTTTAAATTTTAATTTCAATTTTTCGGGGATTTATTTGACGATTTATTTCTAATTTTCAACTTTAATTTTTCGGAGATTTATTTTAAGGGTACTTCGGAGCTCTACGCAACAAATTTTCATCGTGTACTTAGAGTATACATCGTAATTTCAGTGCTTGCTATTTTTGGTAATTAAATCATTCCAGGAATGATTTCTTGTTGCTTTGGATATTTTGAGCAATAAATTTGCTCAAAATTTTATACAATAAAATTCAACCTGTTTTTGTTGTGTAGAGATATCGTTATGTTTTTGTTGTTTGATTAAACCGACTAGAAGCTGTAAGGGAAAGTGGATCGATAAAAAAAGATTTCGACGATCATCGTCCAAAATATAGTTCTTTTTCCCCGCGATGGAATGAACATTTCATCAATGACGCGCGATAAACTGGTGCCAATATCCATTTAAACGTGATATAAATGCTCCATGGCGTGGGTGGAAGGTTCGGGTTTTCTTGTTGATTCATTTAAATCGACATTCTTCCATAAAATCGTGGAGGAAAAATACATCTTGGCCAGCATCTACGAATTCATTTAGCTCACCGAACCAAAATAGAGTCTTTGATAAGATCAGGTGATTTCTGGTGTAAACCGCACATCAGATCCACACGTGTATCTATCCGACGTTTCTCAATCTTCCTACCTATTGAAAAACTATTTCAAAAACTCCACCTCGAGGTAGTGAATATATGTTTGCAAGCCAATCGACCAGTAAGCTCAAAACCCCCGTTTGCACAGTAAAAGTTAACAAATCGAACGACTGAAAACTCAGCGCAGCTTTCGCTCGATATACGCGACAAAGAAACTCAGCTCTCCTCCAACCCGGGACATTTGCAAAGCCATCGATAACCGTCACTCGCTGCTGCGTCGCTGTTAATTACCAAACGCGGCCCTCTGAAAAAGCCAGCTATTCCAGAGAGCATCGGCGCACAGACATCGATGACTGCTCATCGGCATTGACTCGGTTCGTCGACGAAGCTCTCGCAGCTCTCGTCCCGATCGCCGCAGCGAACGTTGCATCGAATTAAAAGAGAGCCGAAGCACCGCGGCTGGGGCAAAAAAACGCGCGCCCGCGTCGATTCGACCTTTTCGCGCACAGCGGGCATCGCGCGCAACGACGACGTTTTATCCGCGACGCGCGCGACAAAAAAGCCCTCGTAATACAAGTTGGTAATGGGCGCGATCGATTAATGGGCCGAGTCTCGACGCGTCTTCTCGATCAAGGCTCAATTGCTCCAGATACATCCGGGCAAATTGTGCAGCGTTCGTCCTTATCCTATCTACGATCGAGGGTATAGACTATTAGCGCCCGCTAAGTGGATTAATCGGGCGCATGGGCAGCCTGCACAAAAACTTGGCATTTTTCAATGATTGCCCTTCCGTCGAATTGTCCGACGACGATCGGCGTTGCGTCACTCGCTTCGAGTTGAAAGAGTCTCCGGTGACTCGATGTTTATCGGAAGATTCGCTCGTGTTCTGGTAGTTGTTAGGGGTATTCGGAGGATGGCGGAAAAAAGTCTCGTTGCGTGTGTGTACTTCCGATCGGTGAGGACCTCGAGACTTTTGATCGACTCGATCGTTGCCGCCGTGGGGCTATCTCGGAGAAATTCTAATTGGTGATAGATGCCTCGGATAGCGGAAGAGGAGGAGCGGATAACGACTCGGCGTAATTCTCCCCCTCTATGTGCAGGGATCGTTACTTCTTCATATGTTTCTATTGTTTTCGAAGAATCGTGAGCGAATATACGTGCGGCTCTCGCTTGCGAGAGGATCAATTTGATGCGGCTTCTTATCGTTCAATGTTTACGGCAGTTTAAATTCTATACGACGCATTAGGCTCCTTTTTGTCCTCGCTGTCCTCGCGGCCTTCCTCTGGGAGGTCGTTATATCCTCGAGTTCAATCCATTTATCGTGTCAGCAATTCTTCAGCTGAGATCATCCGCACGCTGACTTACGATCGTTGCGTCGCTTTTTATTCGACGGCGCGCTTACGTATACCTCTACGTACGTCACATTATAATTAATCAGTCGATGCTTGATTGACTCGAGCCTCCTTAAATCTCTAAAAGTCCTTTTTCTCGTGTACCATGTTGGTGAATGACTGAAATAGATAATTTTTATAAAATTTTGAGCTTATAAACAGATGAAAATGAGCTATTCTGGATAATTATTACTAGTCGAATTCGAATGAATGCAAAAATTGAATTGATTCATTCATGTTGATGCCAAAGGATTGGGAAGGTCGTCGGGGTAGATTAGTCATAATAAGCACTTGATCTCGGATGATCATTCATTTTACAGAGTATTGAAATTTTAATGGTTCGATCCAACAAAAATATATTTCCCCTCGAGTTCCAACACCACTGTAATGAGCTGCTCTGGAAAGACTGCTGTTTTTAATTGATCGATGAAGTCCAGCTTGTCAGAATAATTTTCTTTTTTAGCATAGTGACTTAATTTTGTGGTCTGTGTCACGTCTACACCAACCTTATCAAGCGACGAGATTCGTGTTAGAAGAAACGATATCGCATATAGGGCCAGTTCACAAAAATTTCTGCCATTTACGAACATGTTTTTCACCTTTGCCTCAAAGTTGATAGGTATACAATATGATTTAGGAGAGGCTATCAACATCCTCTCCTCGTATCAGCTGAGACTGATAATTATGAAAGTCCTCATCGATCGGTCGAAACCTGGATTTATCGTTATTTGGAAATAGACGGTTCGCAAAATCATCAGTTTATTGATCGATCTGGGATTCTAAGAACAGGACTATCATCGACCATAAATTCTCTTATTTTGTGATCATTCAAAAAATGTTTTTCCGCGTCGAATCTCAAAAAATGAAAATCTCCCCTTGATTCCTTTCGGCTTCACTCGACTGAGGTATACGAATGAAATTTTACGTCAGTTCTGAGTATATAACTCAAGTTTGCGCTCGACCTCTTTAATATATTCGCCCGAAAAGCATAAAACAGCCCAATTCTCGAAAACCACCCGCAGTGAATACATTCAACAATCATGAATTTTCTCCCAACAGCCCTAAAAACGCCACCAGCGTTCCACGAGCAGGCGAAGCAGTTGGAGCGTCGCAAGACGGGCGACCTGCTGAAGGCGAAGATTCAGCAGAGGCCCGGCCGCGACGAGCTCGTCCGCCAGCACATACTCGAGGACGTGGGCCACGTGGACCCGAGCCTCGCCGAGAGGCAGCGCATGCTGAAAAAGGCCCGCCTCGCCGACCAGCTCAACGACCAGCTGAGCCACAGGCCCGGGCCCCTCGAGCTCATACAGAAGAACATCTTGCACACCGAGGAGCCCATCGAGAGGGCCGTCAAAGGTCAGACCTCGTTCGGCAATCCATTTCCTTCTCCTCCCAAACCACATCCGAGTGCACCGAATTATGCGCGCTATTGATTTCCGCGACTCGAAAATTATTTTACGAGAGGTGTGTTTCACAAGTTCTTTGGCATTTTTCGGAGAATTTTATGCGCTCCCATGGCGCGATTGGAGTGCAAATATCTCGAATGTGCTTGGAAATCGGTTTATCGCCCCGATATCTCCCTCTTAAAATCAACTGAAGCGCGTTTTTACGGGAATGACTGCCTTTGGAGGATGCGTTTTATTCGTTTGATAGCCTGTATCAGCTGCAAATCGAATAATCGGGAC
>JAPYYZ010004683.1:0-10335 GCA_030522705.1 Eretmocerus eremicus
CGACTGTAGCCAAGCATGGGATACCGTAGGAAAAAATGTTATCTTCGACAAAACCTTAGTAACACAAAAATCAAAAGTTTTTGAGAATGGCCCATATATGATATATGTAAACCAAATCCGAAGCCCGGTTTGCTCCAACACATCAAGATTTTTTTCAAGTAGCAAAATACTAATCCATTTGAGAACAGCGTTTATTGTGTTTTTAGCCAATTTCCGATATCCTGGAGGTTTAATGATGCGGATATGTGCTTGAATCAAGATATTAACCGATGATCTGACTTGCTATTCGCAAAATTTGACCGATATTGCAATGAATCTTGGAAAGCTCATACAATGGACCAGAAACATCTTTTTTCCACTCACGGGGGCGCAATTTCTTCGTTTTCGTATGTATTTTCAAGATAAAAGTTGCCCGATACCCCCCACCAGAAAGTGATCGTAGAAGAGTTGGTTCGGAAGTATTTTGAAACCTTTTTGCGATAGCGCTAAGCTGCTGCTTTGCCGTCTCGTCTATAGTCTCATTTGGCGATCTCTTGAGCTTCGGGTTGTGACCAACCACCTGACAATGTTATGATCTCACGAGTTAACATTCCGGCAACCCCAAGCACTGCCGACCTTTCGACCGTGTAACCTACAAAATAATACTTACCAAGCGCATACATGGATCTCACGTCTTTTGGGAGCAAAATCCCATCGTCAGGCATTCTCTTCTGATTATCTTGAGCGATTTTTCACTCTCACTGTACGGCGCTCATCCATCTTCTGGCCTACTTCCATCGAACAGTCATCAAAAGTCAATCGATCACTCCCTCCTGTACTCTCAAATGCATTCATGATAGTTGGACGCTCAGTGCTTGAGTACATTCGAGTCCAAGCATCTCTCCGCTATTGCTGTCTCGCCATAAACAAAGTACTCGCGGCGATCGGGTGCATTCCGAAGTTCTGGTTGACACTGTGAACGCATTCGTGCTCGTGGAGGCGGCAGCCAATGGCTAACAGCATACACAGCAGCGCCTAATATACATACGCACTCTCCATCGTTTTCCCGCGTGCTCCGATTCGAGTAGCGCAGCGATGCTATCCCTTGCCCATAACATTGCATCGCTGCGCATGGCTCGCGGGCAAAACGAGCGGCCTCCGCGAAGTGCAGCCGCCCGAGCGAGTGGGAGGAGGAGGCGGCGGAGGACGGCCGAGTGCACAAACGTACGGAGCGCAATGCACGCATGTGCTCCCAACTCGCGATCTGCATAATACCCCGGGCTACGCATTATATAAACAGGCGCGCTGTCGGGGAAATATTTTTATTCGTTTCGGTCTGCGATGAAATCCGCCGCGCCGCCGCCTCGCGCACCGCCAAATGTCGTCGTGGAGGAGTATCGCGAGAGCGACCTAAGCAAATAATCGCGCCTCTCGGGTGCGCCCGTGCGCTGGAAAAACATTTCCCGCACTCGAGATTTGTATCTCTTGAGCATTCTTGCGGCCTCTTCCCTCGCCGAACCTCACTGTCATTTTTTTGTTCTGATTCACGCCCATGCCCATCTCGATCGTACGCTTTTGAAAGTTTGACGTCACCTCGGACGTCGCTTTGAAAATTTAATCCAACCACTCGGACTTGAGCAACGACCTATTCTTCAACTTTGTTGATACAATCGAATGTTTGAGGAAGTTTGACTCATCCCGACGACTGATCCCCCCGGGTGACTGGAACAACAATTGTGCGCACGACCTAAGAGGAGTATTTTTTCAAAGAAATATGCATGCAAAATCGTGACAAGCAAATGAAGTTGCCACTGATCAACTATGATGGAGGAAGAAACTTCTGCACACGCATTAGCAAAATTCCATTGGAGAGGAATTCCGCGCGTTGAGGATTGGATTCCAAAATGTACTCATTCCAAATGCGACTCACAACATCTCAAACATGCCACAACGCGGTACAAGCACCTATGCCGCAGTTGAGCGAATACGTTTGGGCTCGCAAACGGCGCGCTCGCGAGTGTGAACACGGCCAAGCGCGAGTGAAACGCACGTACGCGTAATAATTTCGCTCCGATTGACGAAGGATCTCGGCCGATCCCGTTTTAACGTTCATTCCTTTGGAGCGTTTTGCGTTGTTGCGCGGCCGAATGGTCGTCGTGGCGGACTTATAAAATGTTGGTGAGCAGGACTCCGGAGGAGCGCCGGTGTAATGGTCGATACTCGCAACGTCGACGGAATCGTGTGAGCCGTAGTGACCTTGTATCTCGCCTTGTGCATTACCGCGACGACGAAGACCCGGAAATGCAGAAACGCAGCGGCTCGCGAACCGAGCATCTTTTGCGAGGTAGCCGCGTATGATAATGTGCACCCGCACAAAGAGGACGAAGGGGAAATCGCGAGGTGGGAAAATGGCACGAGAGACAGGGGGGGGGGCAGAGAGATGCGGCGCGAGAGATAATGAAGAGGGAGCGAGGGACATAATAAGGAGAGAAAGGAGCAGATAGCCGCTGGCCCAGTACACCTTCGAGTGGCTCTCTTTCGCGTACGCGTGCTGTGTGTAATGCGGAGCCTCGCAAGCTCGAGGTGGAATAAAAGCGCATGTATGTAGAAAAAAAAAGAGGAGGCCGGGAGACGGTAGCGTTGCTCTGCTCGCATGTACGTAAGGCGCGCGCGCATGCCGTGTCACGGATCGCATCTATATGTTAATGCGCAAGAGAGAGAGGAGCGAGCTAGCTGCGCAGCACGCGGGGCCCCGCTGGACTTTATTCGCGCGCGTCGCCCACGTACAGCCAGGCCAGCTCCCGCCGCGCTTTCAAAGGCCTGCTCGCTGGCCGCAGCTGCTCCCAGGTGCGCTCTTCCTCTCTCGCGCACATACGCTCGCGCTGCGTGATTAATCGACGCTCTTAATCGCTCATTAATCCGATTCTCATCTGGTTCTGCGTCGCCCCATTCAAATCCCCCGGGGCAACATTCGACGTCGGGCCCGGCGCAGCCTCTCGGACGCGCTTAGCCCGGAAAGAGTCGCGCTCTCATCCCGTCGATGGCTGCCGCTGCACGTACCCAGCGCGTACGTGTCGTACCTGCGTATATCGCTTACGGAGATCGTATAAGTGGCGCGAGCGATCCAGCACCATGGATCGGACAAACGAGCTTGCTAGCCTTCCTCTGAATTCTTTCATCCCCGAGCGATTCAACGCGAGCGCGTGTAACGGATACCGTAATCAAATTTGAAGTGCCGCCGGGACAATGGAGTATTGTGTCCCCGAGATGCGACTGACTCGCGATTCGTGTCGTTGCACACTGTCGTCTCATAACTACTCGCCAAGCTATAGAGCAAGGTACGTCGAAAGGCCACGCGCGAGATTTTGATTGAAATCACAGTCTTCTTCGTTCGTGGTAGAGCGCAGCCTTGATACGGGATTGATTGAAACTTCTAAATATTTTAAATTTTTGTCATTTCAATAAGCACACGAATTGATATTAGAGAGTCGCTCCCGTGATATTTGCGCGTATTTCAAGAAAATCTATGATGAAAGAAACGCTCGAGGGGTTAGGCTGAAACCGATGAACCCACCAGTGCAGTATCTGCGCGAATAACCCGGAAGGATGTAGGGGTGGAAGGAAAAGCGATAAAGAATGAGCTAGAGTTTGTACATTGTGGTGGTATTGCAATCTCGTTGAGAACGTATAAACTGTTGAGTTGATGGATGGCTACATACCGTGTTCGTACTCAAGTCAATTAATCGGATTGATCAATGTACAATTCACATGTAATGATCAATGCCACCTATTTGCGCCAATTTTCTCATGCCTCCCTCAGGGCTTGACGATCAAAGTCATACAATATAAATAAGCAAGTCGAAAGTTTGAGTGAGGCTCGTTTGGAATATTCGAGGGTGGAATCATTACAATTCGACGAAAGAGGGCCTATTACAGGTCTTTGAAGGGTAGGATTAATATCTTCTTATTCTAGCAGGCTATTTGTACTTGTCTCCCGAATGTTAGTTTGAAACGCATTACAGTTTCTTCTTGCCTATCCTCGATTAATTTTGAAATGCCTCAGAATATACCGCAAGATAACTGCAGGTAGCGAAAAGTTAAGAATTGAAAATGATAATATGTAAGGGCAGCTCGTATATAATTAGGAATTAATTAATGATTACACGCCTTAGAAATTTTTTAAGAAAACTGTTCTTTTAAATTTTGGAACACCTCGATCAGACTGTTTTTTTAAACTGGTTGTGTCGTGGCTCACTAGCAGTGAAATGAGTTTCAAAATGAGTCAAGCCATGTTGAAAAGTGGGCCGGACACGGAGACGAGATGATAAGGTAGATCTTAATCAATATGCGCGACGAAGAGTACGTTAAACAACGACATCACTCGCATTGCTTCATTCTATGCTTTATTACCGTCTGACCAAAGACAGCTCAGTTCTACTTAATAATTTACGACGTGTCCTTTCGTCAAACTTGTGTCGCAGTACTGAAAATCAGAATGTTCAATGAGGAGACCATTCATCCATTCAAAATCCATATCAAACTAGGAACATATCGATCATCGAGGGAGTGATAACGAAGTGATAACTGGCTTCCTGAAACGTCAGTGATGACTTATTAAGAGAGGCGGCAAATATCTTGCCTCTACTCCTGTAATAATAATCTCAACACAGTACACAATTTTTCTACTATATTCCAATGTGTTTTGAATTGGAACAATAGTACATTGCTATTCTGAACGCGCAAGGCGAGGCGCACGGTCATTCCGGGGACTAAGCCAATTTGTTTCCTGAGCGAAGCAAAAGATATAATTCCAGTACCTGAAATGACCATGCGAGCACAGAGCATATACGTTTTTCCTAGAATCGTGAGCGAATTCAGCAGTATTCGGATAAATGATCAAGAATCTATTGAGTCACCGTTCAAGTTCCTGATTCCAACGTCGTTGACTTTTCTCATCGAGTTCCATTGCAATTTCACATTTTCTCGCAAAAAAAATTCATGTGCACTGTATACATGGCTTTTTTTCTAATTTCCGCACGACTATCGAATAGATTGAGCTCATTGTGCGACTGGCTTCAAAGAGAACAAAGTCAGGGCTGAGAGGTATTATCGTTAACATTGTGCGTCTTGCGAAGGTCCAATAAAGGAGAGAAAAGGAGAGACAAGTTTCATTTCGTTTGAACGGGTTTTATTTGGAAGAGAAATCGCTTGTATTGACTCTGCAGCCGAATAGTCGAAACAACAAAGGGAAGAGGAGAACATTTTTGTTTATTTTATCGGCAATATCCGATAAGGTTGAGACAGAAAACTTGAAACTCGTGCATGTTATTACCTTTCTTTCGCAAGCCTCTTATCCACTACTCGAGTATCATTCATTCGACGTTGAATGAAGTTTATTCTCATCACCCTTTTTCAATACCCCAAGGACTCGGCCACTTGCATTGGACCACTTGCATTCTGAAAAATGACGTTGATGATCACGATGCTCAAGGAGATTAATTTACTTTGCACTAGTTTTGCAAGAAATTGCGAACCTTGTTAGTTATTTTGAAAGAAGAAGCATTATCAACGACAGAGATGGGAAAAGAGACACAAATGATCATCAATACTTTTTGCAAATACGTACCCTCTTAATGTTGCTGCAAAGATGATTTCGTCATTCGAAATGGTTGCCGAAAGTATCACAATTCATTTCTCGTTGAAAAGCTACCATCCTCTCTTGAATGGTCTTTGTAAAAGCAAGTAATCCAAAACGTGCCTCATTCGACAAAAAGACGATGGATGTTGTCCGCAAGAATTCGTGTCAATATTTTCGATGACAACGCAAGAGTGGGAAGTGTTTACGGAGAAGTATTCAATTCTTCATGGTTGATACACCCCTCTACGGAATGGTTCGATGGGATTTCTCGGTCTGTCTGATACGACGTAGCGTTGTGTTACCAATGTGCTTCAGCTACTTATACGACCGCCAACGAGGAGACGTTCCACGACTGCGCCTCTCTCGGGGAAATCGATTCGTTTTCCGTACGCGCGTGCACGCTTTCGAAGCTGATCCGCGACGCAAGCTCTCTCATATAATCCATGTGGCTGTGTCCGTGGCCGACCGGCTACGTGCGTTCAACCTTTCAGCTTCATGCCTTGCGATACTTCTATTATTTCTATTTGCTGGGGCTGTTCTCTCGCTCTCATCCTTCCTCTTTTATACTATGAACCAGCCTCCATTCAAGGAATTGTAGTATTCAACAACAGGGATTCCCAAAGGCCTCAAGAGCGAATAGACATGAGGATTATAATTCATAATTATGAATCAGAGGAAATTTTATTTGTATCGTAAACCTAGTTCAAACAATGATCGCTTGGCGCCGCGCGGAATGAAAATTAAAGTTAAGATTTTCGATTCCGAAGTGGATGTCTCCCAAGGATAATTTCGTAAACATTGAAGCAGCTTGTACATAGAAGTAGTATTCTCGTCCTCGTACAACTTATACAATGCTTTATTTACGTATCTTCTCTCCATGGCGTCGGAGCACATTTTTTAAAATCATTTCTGATTGTAACAATTCTGTATACATTGAATCCCACATGGACTATGTTATTCTTGACTAGAGTTGGTTGTAATTTTTAACTCGATTTAATGAAATTGAGTCATGCCTTTATCATGATATTTTACCCACGAGGCACCTAAGCCGTAAAACGATAAGATCTTTTCTCACGTAATTACATAATTCTCCACCATAATTGAAAAATCATGGTTGTAAAAGGTGAGGCCACAAGGCTGGATATGACTATTCTCTCGGCAACCCGTGGTTGCCCGGCTACTTTGCTAATATATTGATATCAGTCGTGATAATAAAAGACGTTCTCGTAAAAATTTGTGATGAACAGTTGAAAGTTTTCTTTTTCTGATCAGATTCGAGTCGAGAACTTTTCTTAGACAATTATACTTTGTCCTTTTTAGACAACTTTTCTTTTTGTTTGGTCAGTTTTGACTGGAGACACTTTCGAAAAGTCTGATTCACCTCGGTAAATTGTCTGTAAGCCCATCTCCTGTCCCAGATTCTCAATCCAAATTATACTCTACTTGTGCGCTCCTTCGAAATGTCCTTGAGTCAGCCGTCGGATCTACTTTTTTTCAAGCCCTCTAGAGAATGGAGAGAGTCAAAGAGTAGGGTCGTAAAAAACTTTATAATACTTTCATCCCTTTAGTACTTAACCGCCATGGAAAGTTTCAGAAAATACGGATGAGAGAAGATCATCGATTCTATTTTTCAACTGATATCTTTTGGAAAGTTTTTAAGTAGAATTGTCTCTCCTTATATGTTTGCGATACTGCACCGCTCCAAGTACCACCAACGCCCTTTCCGAGAATCCCGAATTCCTCCAATTTCTTTGCTCATTGAGCAATCCCAGGGAAGTGAAGATGGATAAATTGGACTCTCGCTAATAGCGCCAACTCTGGGCAACGACACTCTCCTTCAGCGATGGACTATCGTGATCTCAATGATCTAACTGTTCTGCGGTTCAAACACTGGAAGAATGCAGCGGGCCAGCGCGTGTAATACAGAAGAGGGCGCGCTCTCGGAGCCAAAATGAAGCCGTACAGAGATTTGCGGTACGATTTGGAGAAGAGGGGTGGGAGGGGAGTTGGCGGCAAACGGGAAAGCTCGCAGGAAAGCGCCGCGCAAGCTCGTTGAAAAAGCACATTACGACACGAGCGATCCATACATTTGGCCGCAAGGTCGGGCTGTGGCGGAGAGATCCCGCCCGGTGGTCCGTTAAAATTCCATTATTCACTTACTTCCTTCCGTTTTGCCGGCAGCGTTGCCATCGCAGAGGGCCGGCCGCGCCCGGAGTGCGGCGGCCAGCGCATCGCTCGTCGCTTCGAGCGCGCTATTTCACTGTATGCACGCTCCTCTCATCTCCCTCATTCCACATCGCGCATAATAGCATATATCGAGTGGAGATACGCTCGGCTCGGTATATCGCGCCGTGCCCGTGGCGCTCGATTTTCCGCTGCATCCGCCGTCCGTGTTGCGGGAGCGATCTACGGAGGCAAAGATAGCTGGAATCGCGGACGCCGATAATTGATGATGATGATGACGACGGCGACGACGCGGCACATCGCTTATCTCGCCGGGCGCGCGTATTCGCGGCTGCGGCCGCGTGCCGCCGAGCGATCTCCGCGGTTGCAATTATCGCGCGTCGGCCCCGGGGCCCTGCGACCGGGTGGGGCGATCCTTGCGGTCCGCGGCAGCCGTCGCTCGGCCCGCGTCGGCCCGCGGCGAATCGAGGAGGAGAGTAACCGGAGCCGGGGTACGGTCGGGACGCGCCCCGGTGCGCCTCTTTGTCTCGCAACTCGAGCGTGAAATCTGTAATTCGGCTGCCAACGGCGGCGGCGGCGGCGGCGGCGGCGGTGGCGCGAGGCAGCGAGCCGTGACCCGCGAAAAGCGCACACCCGCGCGCGAGGCTGCTCCCTCGGCGCGCCGCGGGCTCGCCCATGTGCCGTACTTAGCGCGGGCGCTGTACCGATAATGCCTATGCTCGCGCCAATATTCCCGACGAGCGCGAGAGGCGAAGCAGCGCTTACGCCCACGCGACGGAGCTCGCTCGCTCTCTGTTATTTACGCGCCTCGACTAAAAGCTCGCTCTTTCAATCTGTCTGCCTGTCTGCCTCCCGCGTGCTCCTCCTCCGCGTGCGCCTCCCGAGTCTCGCGCTCGACGCTCCACCTTCTTCGTGCAGCCCCGCAGAACTGCTTTTCAACCTCATTTAACTTACAGCCACTTGGCGCGCGAATTTTATCCCTCGAGCATTTTCGCCGGTAGCAAAGGGAGAGCGAAAATTCGCTTCAACTTTTTGCCCCAACGAGCAAGAACCAACGCTCGGCTGTACTGAAATTAACGAGTTACGCGCTGAGGATTCATTATTCGTCCTCTGTGCATTAACTCTACGCACAATTCAGCCACAAAGCATTGGAAAATCATTATACTCATTGTGAACAATTCAAAATAATTGAGCCATTTCTGGATGAGTTGCTCCAGTATCAGCTACCTATATGTCGTAGGCAAAGTACAAAATCCGGCAGTTTATAAATGGCTGAGCAATGTTTTCATGGCGGAGCTATTCGATACACATCGTGAACTCATTCAGTAATTGTATACATTGCCTAGGCAAGGATAATAAACTGCCGAGGACTCTTTCGACAATGCGTTGAACGATTGCGAGTCAGTTACCAAATATTACGAGATCACGACGAAAATTCAGAGCCAAAAAAAGAATTTTATTCCTGGACCAAAGCCAGTCTGGTGGCTCTTCAATTTGTTGGAAAATATATGGCCAAAGTGAAGAACATGAGTGTGATCTTGTGCACCCCCTTGTTCCTCTCATGCACACAGTGTAGAAAATTGACGATATATCGGAGTACGGGGCGAGGTTGGACACTTTTTGTGTTCCGGCTATCCTATGAAACTTACAACTACATGCTCTGCGGGGTCTTGAAATGTAGCCCAAGATAGCATATGAAAAAATTCTCAGAGCCCTATACTGCGCAGATTTCATAGTTTTTTGTGCAATTTTTTTCTTCTGTTCAAAGAGTAGCCAAGACGGTGTGATGGCACCACAAAGCTTGGATTTACCTGAATCATTTTGGGAGTGCGATCAAATAAAAGGCGTTTTTACGTGTTTTTAGCACCATTTTTCAACTTTTCTCGAAGTCGACCCACTGAATAACATGGACTGTCTAACATCGCCCCACGCTACACTTTCTTGTGAAATTGCCTTAGTCTGGCTCCAGTTCGGTTAATTTTGACCCACAATAGCTCAAAACCTTCGTCTTTTCATGTAGTTTTCAAATATCTATATGGCGATATGGGTACTGCAGAGACTTGGAAGCTATTTGCACTTTTGCGTCCGCAAAAAATTACAAAACGCTAAAAAATGCCTCTCTGAGCTATTTCAGGATGTTAGAGCACCAGCTCGATAGTCTGAGTAGCTCAGAAAGCTGTGTTTGTGTTGAAAATGAATTAACAGTGTAGTAGAAAACAATAAAGACCGCGTAGAGAAGAAATATCATGAGTGTCCAGCATCGCTCCTGTCGAACCTCGATCCGCTCTCTCCTAAGTATCGCCCGTGATCCTACTCTCTCCGCGCGAATCAGCCATTATCCAGCTGAAAAATCAGTATTCACTGCCGTCGTGTCAACCAGCTGATTGAATCAGTATTCGTAGAATGTACTCAATATTTAATATTTAAGGCGCGGGAACCCGTCAATGTGAAGTCACGTGCTGAATATATCGTTATTCTAATGATTTTAGTCCAAAATAGGAAGAATGCAAGTGTTTCTGTCACAGAATCAAGTT
>JAPYYZ010004684.1:0-10335 GCA_030522705.1 Eretmocerus eremicus
GGAGTGAGTTTTATGACAACGTTTTATTGTATGAGAGCATTAAATGGAAACAACATTGGATTTGATACTTAAAAGTATGTAACGAGTAAATACCATATATAGATCGACGAGAGTCTAGGCATGCATATCGCATCGATTAGTCTTACCAATTAAAACGCTAATATCAATCAAAATCAATTATCCAGCTATCCCGGTCATTCTGAAGATACATCATGTGAATTCTTATCTTCAATATAAATTGATGCGCTCTGATAGTAGGTGAGAACATCATGTTTCCGAGATCAAAACACATGCACTCTGTGAGTTCTTTGAGGTCCCAGACCAGCTCTTCATTATCATTACATAATTTTTTGTCACTCCTAACTAGCACGTTCACAAAAGCATTTTCTTAAGTTTTCGGATGACTTTGTTCAACTGACCCGGTGCACCGGGCTCAGACAATTTTTTGACTCATTAATCACGTTCATCTGAATTTAAATCACTACTCTGAGTTGAGTTCGAGGTTTTCTCTAAGCTCACGCGAATGAATACGAGTGTAAATAATCGAGGAGACTGGACCCTCTGTTAACTCAGTGAACGTGTTGATCTTTGTAAAAAAACTTGTAGGGCGAATATTTCGAAACTTATGAGGAAACAAATATCAAGACATTCGGACCAGATTGAATTAGATTTGAATTCCTGTTTTGATATTCATCTGAGATTGGGACAGTTTTGGTTACTTACCAGGAGGGTGCACGACCGCCGGATCACAGATTTGGCTGAAACTTTGGAAATTGTCGTCTTTTGGTATCAAAAAATGATATCTAAAGCCGCAAAGTCTAACGCCCAACCGTTTTTGAGATACAGCCCAGAATATTACCATTGGCAATATAGGCCTATGTCATAGAGTGATATCTATCGATATACCTGTAATGCTATTGTCGTATACTGTAGCTAGAAAACGCTTGAGCGTTAGACTCTGTTGCTTTAGGTATCATCTTTTGATGCCGAAAGAAAACGATTCCCAAAGTTTCAGCCAAATCCGTGATCCGGAGGTCATGTACTTTCCTAGTTAGTGAAAACGTTCAGGCTAGATCATGAAAACTAACTTTGATGCAACTGAGCTGACCTTGGACACTTTTTCAAGGGTCACAAGAATCCACAAATTCTTATATGAGATTCCGAAAAACAGTACTCCTCCTCTTCACACACACACGCTCACACTTTCAGTTATCATAGAATTGAGAGGGCTCGTTTCTCTGTGAATCCTAGTTAGGAAGTGTTAATGGATAATAAAATGATCCACCTCCATGGGCAATATGGACTCTACTCTATAGATGAAATTCGTCAAACTTCAGTCCTCAAGTGACGAAGTTGTCTCTTATCCGTCTAGAAGTTTGACATTGTGAGGTTGCTTACGAACGGACATTACGTGCAACATCTCACAATAGTAATCTATTTACTAAATTAATGAATCGCTGTGGAATATGTCACCCATTTGAGGCAATTCTACATATATCTTTGGGAATGTGGTCAATTGTCGAAGTGAGCAAGCTCAAGCATCGAATGCTAATCCTAATTCCTCATGAACTTGCGTACCGACAAAAAGGATGAAGAATCGCAATGCTTTGATAAGAATCTCAATGAATTAAAAATGAAGTAGAAAGTTCTGAATTTTAATTCCTCCACTCATTTGATCGAAAAGATATTCGATAACTTCATTCGAATTGAGATTTAGTAATTTTTTGTAGAAATGGACGTGAGTTGTCACAACGTCTCTTCAAAGTAAACAATTCTTATAATTCGCGTCGATTGGAACAGATTTTTACAGTGAAGTACGAGAGCAATGTAAGAAATTTATCATTGTAATTCCCGAACACTGTATGTACAATAGAGAGTAGAGAAATTAAATCTTGTATGTGGAATATAATATCAAAGTTTTTCTCGAAACCTAATGTACATAAGTCCAAAGTATTTGTCATCGCCTACTCAAGTCTTTACTTCAACTATTGCAATTTTGATATAATACAATCTAGCGATCTACAGTACAGCATCTCAAAAATCGTACTTAGGACTACTCATGAGGCAGTTGAGTTGGCAAGAACGAATATAAATAAGAAAAATCAGTCATTGGGTCACCATATATCGATGGCAAGGGGATCACGGCATGATTATCAAACTTTTCACTATCACATAAATACATATTGATGGCAAAAATATGGTTCTATGGAGAAGGAACCTTTTGAGACAGTATTCTAGCATTCATACGTTTTATAGTGAGGGGCATGCACTAAATTATATTTATTATCATCTCCTCACTCATTCATTCTTAGCGCTTGATAGCCATCCTCGGTTGAGCGAAACCCATCAACTCGTAACGAAAATTGAGTCTTTTCATTCCCAAGAATTTCGTTCAGCTATTGATTATTTGATACAATCAAACAATATCCGAATGAACCTTTGTGGGTGAATCATTCAAATAAACTCATTGATGTGTCTCGAATCGAGATTTTGTCCACAAAAGTCCATGTTCTGAAATACCCAAAAGCTTTCTCAACTCGTACATCATTCAGATACATATCGTTGCCATCGAATAGGGCAAGCTCGACATAGTAAGTGTAACTCTACCACACTCTCGAAAAGAGATCTGTATGATCCCTATAATTGAGGGAGGCATGTCAATGGCTCTATAATCAATTTTGGCTACTGCTCACAGTTATGATCAACATTTTCCGCTACTATAGAGCATGTTGGAAGCTTCTTAGCAGCTTATACGTAATGATTGTTTTCTAATCACTTCTTAGAACAGAAAAAAGATCGACATCGAACAAATGACACAGGAGTAAGACTTATCAGGCGGCTCTCATTGGCCCTATATATCATCAAAAATATTGACACCTTGATGAAATAATCATGAGATATACTGGGTTCATGCTCGAAAATTTATTAGTGGAAGATCGAAGAAGAATGTTGATCTCAACTATGGATTGATTACTTTTGCAACACCAATATGGACAAGTAGAAGCCAAGTGATCGCATACTTACGGGAAAGAACATCTGTAGAGAATTCACAGGTTTCTCACCGGGGCTGACTAGCTGAGCCTAGTAAGACTCGGATAGTGGCAATAGACTAGTAGAGCAGAGTGGGAGCTCGAACAGGACTCTACAAAGGGTCAACCAAAAACTGAGGCTATTAACTTATAATATCGGTGACTGGTGAGATTTTTTCATCGTTTCTGAGAGAAGGGATCAGTTGGGCCAAAGGGCCCACGACAAGATCCACGACCTTTGTTATTGCCAAAGGTCCGAAGGATAATTTATTCTGTCGAGTCCAAATACAAATATCGTTCCTGATTGAGTGCTTTGAACGTATCTCTCGGCTCGAATTATTCTAAACCTCGAATATTTACTCGAGAAATGCGTAAAAAATACACACATGAGTTCCTCAATCATCAATGCATTTTTTAAATTCACGCATTTTCTTATGCCATTTGTAAGCTATAATTCTAGGATGAGGAGGGTGTGTACTGATGAATTTATTTGTGACATTTAATCGGACAGAGTGTTAGACTTTGGACTCGACGTAGTGGATTATGCTTACGACCTTTGTAACAAATCTTGAATTGCTTGCATCAGCTAACCTCTTTTATCAGTGAAATGCATAACAGGATCAAATGAAGTTGGAGAGAAATCATTACAGAGTGGCAAAGTAACCCCAACGGGGTGTCAATTCGCCATACTATTCCAAAAGCTCACAGAAATGAGTAGAAATATCCAATCGACGGGCATATCTCACCATTTAGGAGCTGAAAACGTAAACTTTTGATTGGCCACTGA
Organism: Eretmocerus eremicus; assembly: GCA_030522705.1. NCBI lineage: Eukaryota > Metazoa > Arthropoda > Insecta > Hymenoptera > Aphelinidae > Eretmocerus > Eretmocerus eremicus. The sequence goes on from JAPYYZ010004684.1 coordinate 3,817, forward strand.
TTGAGATAGGCTTCATCGCCACCTTTGCGAGTATCAAAAAAAACTAGCCAAAAAATAAAGAAAAGTGTGGCAAAGTTGCCCTATCTGGCGGTGATACAAAGCAGTGACATTGCATGTAACAACTCATTACGAAGCTTCCAAGTCTTCAGAGAGCGAGGAACTTCATAAGAGCATCGTAGATGAGGCGAGGATTGATGGTACCATCGGCTGTATATCGGACACCTCTCAAAGATCCATCATCATGACTGACAACACCGTATTCACCAACGATGAAACCATCTGGTGTCCTCTCTTCTACTCTATACTTCCTATAGTTGCGACCCTCGATTACGTTCACAACTCTGTGACCATCGTCATCAATATTTGTGGCTTCTGTGAAAGATTGCGGCCCATGAATGTTACCATTGCTTCCTACGCTCACAGCTTCATCAACTTCGTAGTTTTTCTCATACGGTTCACCAACTGGTTGACCATTCATGTCGTATATTTTGGCAGGCTCACCGTAGACCTTGGCTGGCTCAGAGTACACCTTGGCAGGTTCAGAGTATACCTTTGCTGGCTCAGAATAGATTTTTTCTGGCTCACCGTACACCTTGGCTGGCTCAGAATACACCTTGGCAGGTTCAGAGTATACTTTAGCTGGCTCAGAATAGATTTTTTCTGGCTCACTGTAGACTTTGGATGGTTCACCATAGACCTTAGCGGGCTCTCCATACATTTTGGCTGGCTCACTGTAGACCTTTGATGGTTCACCATACACTTTTGCAGGCTCTCCATAAACAACAGATGGTTCACCATAAACCTTTGCTGGTTCACTGTACACCTTGGCTGGTTCGCCGTACAACTTTACCTTACCAATTGGGCTGTTTGGATGAGTATTGAAGTTCTGGTCATACGATGAGTCATCAAAGTGTCGGCCAACCTTACGACCTTGGTGTCTTAAAAAAGGCCCATGGATTTCTTGGATCTCACGGTTAACCTCGTGTATCTTTGAAGTCTTCGTAGGGAACTCGAGCCTGCGCTCCACAGGTTCTGAGTGGCTGCCACTCAATAATGAATCTCTAGATTCGTCGTCATGGTCAGCTGATGTACTCTGATGCCGAATAATTGGTTTCGCCGTAACAAAAGGTCTGTGATCATTTTTATTTGTCTGTGGAGCTCCTTCGTCTACAGAGAACTCACTTCTATTAGATTCCGAGACAATGTTGTTAAACTCTTCAGTGACCAATTTTGCTGGAGACGAGGTTGACACTATGACTTTGGACGTCATATCCGACTGAGCAATCGTCGAAGATATGACTGTTGATTTGAGTAATGGATTGGTTGTCGTTGCAATTGTTGGGGGTGGATGAGTGATCATGGAAACATCCTTTTGATCGTGATGCTCTACTCTAATTCTGTACGGGGTCGCCTCTACTGAAGATGTTACACTGACTCCAATGACTTTTTGATTGACAGGTTTGCTATCTCTATTTGGATTCTTGACGCTAATAGATTTGATCACTGAATTACCAGTTTTTGTTATATATTTAGAGGATATATCACCAGGTCTGCCAAGATCGTCTACTATAGTCTCGAGACTATGATGACGATTAGTGAGAACTTTGTGACTAATTGGATAGTAAGACATGCTGTCATCGCGGTGAGTCGATGTTCGAAGTCTTGCTATCGTAGGCTTGGCCGTGATTGGCATCTGAGATATTCTAAATATATTAGCTTCATCATTCTTCGATTCTGCCGGGATGTTGTCCACTGCAACAGTGCTGCCACGTCTCAGACTGAGTCGTCTTTTTGTTGCGCGTGGAGCCATAGCGCCATTGATGAAGACAGAAAGGAAGTCTGTGCCAGCCAGGATATCATTCTTCTTGGCCGGAGTGGGTAAAGGTGCAGTCGCAACTTGTTCCCATATAAGTAGAGTCTGCATCAGCACCTAGAAATAAAATGAAGGGACATTCCATTAGATTTGTCATACTGTGAATTCCACTTTTGGGAAGTTTTATTATGCTACGTTTATTAGGTTTTTATTAGATCGTTAAATTTTTCAATCTTGCCTTGGTAGAAACGCCGTCACATGGTCTTTAAAAATGAGCCAAAAATTAGCCAATTTTTGGTCTGTGGCCATAAAATGGCCAAAAAATGGTTCATTCTTCGCCAGCATATTACAGTATTTCTACTAGGGTGTTATCGTACATCCTGATCAAGTGCTCAAAGATTTTATTACCCGGTTGAAGGTTGCAGAAAGGCAATCTTAGATTGAAATTATAGAAGATGCTTTCCTTTTCGAGCTCCCTATTCCTTAGCGTTTCAACCGTTCAAGTCAGACACAATGACAGATTTCCTCCCTCTTCTTTTTCACACCATGTTCTACTTATTAATGTATGGATTTGTTATGACTTCGATGAGATAAAATCGACAATGGAATTCCGTTAATTGGATCTAGCGTTTTTTTACAACATATAAAATTGATGGTCTAAAAATATGAATCCGGATATGTCCTATGAATTTATAAGGATGCCAGGACGCAGGTCATGGATTCTCTTAAAACTTTGAAAACTACCTCCCTGGTAGGAAACGAATGCGAGATAGCCAAAAATCGGATATAAATGTCCGATTTCTGGGGAGTTATACCAGAAATAGGCCGGTTTTGGCCCATTTTAGGCCAATTTCAATTCCATTTACTACCAGGGATCATCCTGGCGAGTTATCAAGGTATCTGATGTGGGTTCAGTCCCGATATAGGCCTCATATCCTGAGATATAGCCGTGGAAATTAACCTTTCCCAAGTACGCATATCAAACTCGACAGTCACGGGTATGCTGATAGTGTTGATTTCAATAGCCTTATCTCAAGACAGAAAGCCTATGAGACTGATCCCATACAAGAAACTTTCCTAACCCACCAGGATAAGGTAGTTTCCAAAGTTTGGCAATGATCCATCGTCTACATGCCTGATACTCTACGCGTTATTAATTTGAATACTCTTTGACTTTTAAAATTCTTACAACGATTTTCATAAGAATGACGAATGGATCCCTCCATAAGAAAAATCTCAATCACTCCAAATTCTATATAAATACATGATCGGTCTTTGCGAGCTATTGTGAATCAGCAGATTCGCTGACTCTGTGCATACATTGCTCAAATTCGATCACTTCAGATCGAACGATGCGACACCAACATTTGTGGGGTTGGCCAGGTTGAATCGGAGCTTTACAATGGTGAATTTGATCATTTCAATTTAATTCCTTGCCCACTCGCTCTACTTGGCTTGAATTCCGAAATATCTCATGATGTGAATATACAAGCGATCCAGTACCCACTCTTCCCCTCTCTGTCGACCCCCGAAGCACCCTATGATTTATGTATGTTTTTATTTCCCTTTCACAAATCTCCTTAAAACCAGGTTTGAGGCGCTTAAGTTTGGAATCATGTATCGATCTAATAAATTCTAGGCCTCGATCAAAGGCAATGGAATTTTTAGTTTGAGCCTTTAAGAATATTTGAAACGCCTCCTAATAAGCTCAATGCCTCGTAACAAATGTTATCGGAGCTAATCCTCATGAAAGTTGTCGAGTGCAAGATTATGCTAGTCGGGATAAGTGCGTGTGCCGGCTTACATTTACCGTCTCACTGTCTTGGTTATGTGAAAGGAAATGGTCTGAGACGCTTTACTCCCACCCGTGTTTACCGCACACACTTGCTCAATCTCACGCCCGGGCTCTTAGTTCATTCTCGCCCTCCGATAAGTGATACCGCACGCGTGCGAATCAATGTACTGTAATATGAACATATAGATACATTCTAACGAAAAATTTAGCCGAAACTGCTTTTCTTTTTTCAAAAATAAGGTTGCTCGAAATTCAACATTATTTTCATCAATTATCGTTTGATTTTCTTTTCTCAGAATCGCGCTACTGATATAACGAGCATCTCATCATCCTTAATAAATGTTGAATCAATCAAATCTGCTCCTAGAAGAGTATCTGTATTCCATCGCTCTCGTGGATTTTTTCATAGAGTAATTTCAATGAGACAGAAGGATCACAAGCAGCTGTGAATTGATCGGTACGTGATCGGTACCAATAATTCATCTACATGTGCTTCTCGAGATGAATACATTGGAACTATAATTTCTTTGAATTCTCGAGTAAAATTCTCGGCAAAATAGTATGTGACAGAAATGAAATTCTCTGCCTCTTTGAGGAATTCGGGATAACAACCGTCTGAACAGAGCAATACAATTTTTGCATTGAATATCAATCGGATGTCCCTTAGATCTAATAAATCGCTAGTAGACTGAAGGACTTATTGTCCACTCCTTTTTGAAATTTAGTAGCAAGCAATGAGTGACTTCCAGTAAGAACTACCACCAGAATTAATTCTGCGTGAGGCCTGCAGGAACTGTCCATGATAGAGGTTGGAAGAGTTTTAATTGAAATTTAGGTATAATGAAAATTGCGACGTCATTATAAATGAATGCTGCAAGGAGAGTCACCGCTCACGATAACAGATAGGCGTGAAAAAATGTTGAGCCTTAAAAGGGGAAGCTGTTGTTGTTCATGCTGACTAGCCGAGTATGTCTGCTTGTATGAGTTTAAGAGGAGGTATTCTCACAAGCCATAAATTCAATGCCAAGAACGTAGCTTGGCATTTATGTGATGACTTGGATTTTTGCAGCTCAAGCGTAATTCAGCTCCGGCCGTTGGGTGCATTTTCATTGAAGGGCTGTTATCCCACGGATCGTAAACAATACTGTTACATTTAATCCTCTGGAAAATGAATTGCAGTTCGGATTCAATTCTGTATTTTACAGTTTCGCGTATTGTGCATGACTCCTGAGCTACTAATGAGATTCGATGAGTCCTCAGAGTCCCTGTACAGCAGTTCCATTCACTGAAAATGGGCATCAAAATGATGAACCGACGACAATGGCAAGGGCGTCGATGTGTACACTGGCGCACATACAAATTATTTTGCTCCAATAATCTTACACTGTCACCAATCACCATTGACAGCCTCAGCCATTGTTCATACCATGAACTTCCCTTTTGTCTAGCCTCGTGCATCATGGTTAATGAATTCGACTTGAGGGCGACAACGCAATTTCTTGGCTTCTGCTTGCTTCTGCTCTATTTAATCTTTATGACATGGAGCAATGAATGCCATTTTGGTGGAATCTTACGTGTGATTCTTGACCTCAGAATCGAGCAACTGTTAGTTTGAGAGGTTGTAAACCAATAATAGATATTCATCTGAGATTGATACCGGAACTAGTAATTCACTTGCTTCTCGAAAAAGAACAGGTAGAGTGGAATTCCTACTCGTCTCAATGTATACTAATTGCTGTCTGGAATATTCCGATACGATGATGAGAGTAAACATGTGCTAAATCGCGGACCATTTATTTCTCAAGTGGTAGTCTCATCGATTTGATATCCCAGTTGTGAGAATTTTATTGTCAAAGCTTATCACCTTCAAGAAATATATCGGTATTTGAGGCTACCCCTAATGGTAACGGCACCCCAAGTTAAGAACGCAAATTTAGTGGCGCCAGCCACATAAGAGTAAGGTTTCTAAAATTTTGCACTCACTCTCCGCTTTTATAGTGGACGATTAAACCCACGCTCTAAAGTATGAGAGTATATTAAACGAGAAAGACGCACGCGAAACAAGTCCAGCTCGCATTAAGACTCTGGACAAAAAGATGACTTTTGATTTCACTAGAGCAAAGATGTGTAAATTACCCTACGTGCGTAACGTCTCATTTACGTGACACGGTATCATACATATATCGCTCTTCAGGTGGCGGCGCCAGACGTATTATAACAGCACCGCATACCCCATCATTCATTCGGTCTGTGCGGTCGCACTTTTTTACAAGATCCGCAACATTGCCTCTCTCTCTCTCCCTTTGATAGAGTGTTGAACGGGTTTTTTTTCTGCTAAAAGTGGATGAGCTATTTTATCTGTGTTTTCGCGCGAGGCTCCATCGATTACACCCCAATGATTGCTTCTCCTCTCTTCAATTTACACTTATCTCTGCTGCAGGCGCCAGGTTTCGTCTCGTGACAACGACTTTATGGCCATTGGCATCAGTCTCTTTCAAATTCCTTCTCCATCCTCGTGGAATTCTCTCTATAAAGAGTCTCATCAAGAGCTATATCGCATCTCATTGTCTCGACCGGTAGCAGTAGCTCGATAATAGCCCATTAAACACGCAATCAAATACGAGATATCTTTCTATTGACGATGACGCGCCGGAGATGGTCATTTTTTTTTAATCTCTCCCAAGAAACATATTCGACTGCAAGAAGATACTCAAATGAATATTTTTCACACAAGGGCATACGAACTAACCAGGGGAGTGTCAGGTCTTTGGAACACCAATCTTCACCAAAATTTTTTTACAGACTCGTACTATACCGAGAATATGAAGAATCCCAGGTATCTCCGTCAAATGGGCCTTCTGTTCCGAGATACAGCTATAGACATTAGCATTGATAGTATATCTATATATAC